>CM046841.1:20557164-20652164 GCA_025618425.1 Heliocidaris tuberculata
AGTAGTAGTAGTAGTAGTAGTAGTAGTAGTAGTAGTAGTAGTAGTAGTCATGGTAGTTAGTAGTAGTAGTAGTAGTAGTAGTAGTAGTAGTAGTAGTAGTAAGAGTAAGAGTAGTAGTAGCTATAACGAGAGAGCTGCTTTATATTTTACTAGCCTTTGCTCTTGTCCACTTTCAAAAACATCAGTTGTTCCTTTAGGCTTCTTAAACACGATTTAACAAAAAAAGATAAAAATTAATTAATAAATCAATGAGGACAATGTAATCTTTAGGACCCATTAGTAAAACTGAATTTTACTTATTATCCCTGTCCCTTTAATAAAGTGAATTTCCATGCGTGCTACAACAATTCTATCCCCTCTCTTTTATTCCATTAAAAGTTATTAGCTCAATCTCTCCTTTCTCCCTTGTTTGCTAACATCATAGTGTGTAATTGACAAATTCTGTCTCCTATTGTTCCTAGTCTTGTTCCTTATTTGGGGGTGTCTCGGCCTCCGCTTGTTGTCAGGGGTAACGACCTTTTGTCACTGTTAATGTTTTTTTCCGGAAGGACTGGTGAATCGCTGAAGTTGTCCCTATTTCCTATTATTGTGTGCATACACTTGATATATCTGACAAATCCAGACTAATAAGTCACGTACAGGTCTATCTCACCACCGACTTGAAATCAACATATAAACAATCGTGCCGTCTAAGAGATTATCATTGTGATGTAGAAATTCTGTTCTTGAAGTCATCATGAATCTACCTTTGGCAAGGATTAGACAAGGTAAGTAGACATTGAAAAACCAAGTCCTCATGGGTAGAGACAAGTTAGGAAATTTGATATTTCGTTATGTTCAAATTTTCTTACAAATGGAATGCTCAAACATCAGAATAATCTTGGCAACGAAATCTTCAAAATAATTTGGCATACTTTGCGTTTCAAATTGAAACTTTAAAAAAAGTTGTAAACGTCTAGCAGTGCAGCTGGTAAAGCCTTGGAAAAACAACTGAAGTCTGCTCTTCGTGATGAAGACCATTGTTGCAACTAACAGTGAAATTCATGTATATTAAACCCCCTTTCAAAAACGTTGATCTTTTTTCCCAATATGTATTTAAAAAGTAAGATATAGATGTTAACATACTCATTTTGATGAATGGAAGAGATTGTTATTAGGATATGAGTTACATTTACTGAATCTACACAGATTGCCTTGGAGTAATCAGTGATTATTGGAAAAGTACTATTTTATTATTGGATGGTGAACTGTTCATATGAATATTTCCCCGCTATACCTTTAGTGTACCAAAGTTTTAATACAAATATCAAAAATTAAATAGTAAACTTAATTAAAATACAATGTTTGCACCTGATGTGCATTTAAAATGGATTTCAAAATGGATTTCTTTGTCACTCCACAGGGTTGAACAACCTGAGGTATCTGTATGTTTCTCCCGTTTCGTCTAATTCTCAGCGACTGAGTTCGTTAAGTGTTCAGGGTGGAGGAAGGGGCGATGATGAATACACGCACATCGTTGTTGGGGCAGGGTCTGCAGGATGTGTCCTTGCCAACCGTCTCTCTGCCCAACCCAGTAACAAGGTTCTACTTCTTGAAGCTGGACCTGAAGACCATTCCTGGAAGATCCAGATGCCTGCAGCCCTGATGTACCCTAGGAATAGCAAAAATTACAACTGGTATTACCACACAGTTCCTCAAAAGCACATGAACAACCGGGAAATGTTTTGGCCAAGGGGTAAAGTTCTAGGTGGATCTTCCTCCATTAACGCAATGATCTACGCCAGGGGACATGCTTATGATTACGATCGGTGGGAGAGAGAGGGCGCCAGGGGATGGTCTTACGCAGATTGCTTACCATACTTCAAACGTGCCCAGTGTCATGAGCTCGGTGAAGATGACTACCGAGGAGGGAATGGCCCATTTCATGTCTCTAGAGGTAAGTCGAACAATCCTCTTTTCGAGGCATTCATCAAAGCAGGAGAGGATTGTGGGTATCCATACACTTCTGATATGAATGGATACCAGCAAGAGGGATTTGGATACATGGACATGACAATCCACAAGGGTGTACGATGGAGTGCAGCAAATGCATATCTTCGATCAGGTGATGTCCAAAAGAGAAGTAACCTGACTATCCTCTCCGAATCATTTGTTTATAAGATTGTCTTTGAAGGTTCTAAAGCAGTAGGTATTGAGTACACTCGAAAGAAAGCTAAAAAGACTGCAAGAGCAATGCAGGATGTAGTTTTGTCTGGAGGTGCTATTAATTCACCGCAATTGTTAATGTTGTCCGGGGTAGGAAACGCAAATGAGCTGAAAGAGTTTGGTATCCCAGTGGTTGCACATCTTCCAGGCGTAGGACAGAACCTTCAAGATCATCTACAGGTCTACGTACGACATCACTCTCCAAAGCCCATACCTCGCTATAGGGCCCAGTGGAAAAATCCTTTTCATATGATGGCCGCCACTCTGGAATGGTTCATGTTCAAGACAGGACGTGGAACCACGGCTCGTATTGAAGCGGGTGCTTTCCTAAGGAGTCGTCCTGAGGTAGACCATCCTAATATCCAGTTAATCTGTTTGCCGTCTGTGAGCCGTGAGCATGGCTTCGATGTCCATTTAAGTACCTTGAGAGAGACCAGCAAGGGATTCATAAAACTAAAATCTCGTGATCCAAAGGAACATCCCTTGATTGACCCCAATTACCTTGACAGTGAGATCGACCTTAAGGACTTAAGAGAAGGTCTCAAGCTCGCCCGAGAGGTCATTGCGCAGAAAGCCTTTGATCAGTTCCGTGTAGAAGAGCTTGCACCAGGATCGTCTGTTCAGACTGATTCAGAGCTCGATGCCTTCGTCCGTGCCAATGCAAAAACCAATTTCCACCCGTCCTGTACCTGCAAGATGGGATCTGAAGAGGATCCCACGGCTGTAGTTGACAGCACTACACGAGTCTTCGGCGTTGAGAACCTCAGAGTTATCGATGCCTCCATTATGCCAAGTAACGTTAGTGGTAATATTAATGCCCCGACTATTATGATTGCAGAGAAGGCAGCCGATATCCTCCTTGGAAACGCTTCTCTTACAAGAAGCAACGCGCCTGTCTACAGACATTCATCCTTGAAATAAACATGTGGAAAAGAAATCTATGTTGAGGCTGACTGAAACTTTTTAAATGACGTCAAAGCAAGGAATAGTTACAACTATTACTTTTCATTCACATGGACTTGAAATGATGTCCAGCGGTTTGTGTAATGAACATGTGCATGTGATATAGACTGTTAGACGGGAAACACAGATCTTAAAAAATTGCCCTTTGGCAATATCATTTCCCGAAACACCCGGTATTATTTCAGTTAAATCATGCAATGTGGAAGGCACTATGATGCATTATTACCTATACAAGGCATTTTTAAAAATAAAAAGCCGTATTCTGCACTCTATACTCCGAATCCGTTACCGGAGTGGGGAATATTTTCCATATTGCCCTCTGAATTCCGGGTTTTCCCAATATACCACTGTACTAAAAAAGAGGGCAACATTTTTTCCATATTCCACCCTTTCCACCCTATTATTTATATCAAAGTGCATACGCGCAGTATTAATTGTGTACGCGTTTAAGTCTACAAAGGCTTAAACAATGGATACTCGCGGTAACAATATGATTCTGTTGCGGGCAATATATTCTGATATCCCCCTCAAGGCCAGTCATTATTATAATGATGATAATAATAATAATAATAATAATAATAACAATAACAATGGTTTCTTATTAAGCGCTTTTCCCGAAAACTGATCATATGTCATGCGCCTTTTTCACATGCCGACCTAATACAGGAGATCTACTAGTATGTATTTAAAACTTTTAAAAAAAAATCATTTCTTTAGCCCATTTTGCAGAGTTGTATGCGTGTAATATTAGAAAATAATTTTTGGTTTCGTCGAGTGAGAGAGTTAAAAGGGTGTTCACTTTGTGTACAATGATACACTAACTTGAATTCACTTCTATGTCTCCGCGAAAAGGTTTAGTTATCACATTTGCGTATGTGAAGATTATTTCCACATTTAGCGATATTGCTAACCTATATTGGTCTATATTGGTTTTATAGTACTATATTGTCTATAGCTTTAAGTTGTGTCGAGAAATTTTGTATGATCTAAGTACGGGTTTGAATTACAAAAAGCAATATCCAAAATTTCTTTGGCTCTAGCTGTAACCCTGTTGCATGTAGGAAAAATAAGAGACTGATTCACTTTTGTACAAATTATATGTCGTCAATTTAAGCATAATAAGGCAATGCTGACATAAAGAAAAATGTTGGTAGAAGCCAGATTCAAAAGGCCTTCAAAACCTTATAATTTTTAGATACGTTATCTAACATTTCAAGGCACTTGTTTGTAGATTAGTTATTCATTTACCAATGTCAAGTAAGGTTATATAATTATACTTGTCTTTTAAACCTTTTTTTTCTCTCTCTCTCTTTGCTTTGGAATATAATTCCACAGAATGCAAGGTTAGATTTTATACCGCTTATCAGGTATTCATAGCTGGAATACCGTTGCCTTTTCAGATACCTCGTAGGAAGTTAAATATTTTCAACTGTATGTACTTCTGAGTGTCGAATTTGAGGTTTCAACACGTTGACCATCTTTTGAGCTAAAATCCGAGGTTCATCAAAAGATCAGTAAACTCTGAGACGTCGTTATAACTTCGTTAATTTATTTCATCATTTATTTTGGGGGATGACTTTCATCCAGATTTTCGTACTTTGAGTTGAATTGAATTCGTATCTATGGCACTGAAAAATCACATTCGCGCCCCGAGGGGTATATTACAGTAGAATTTACGGTGTGAAAAATACTTTATAAAGATATATTCATAGCTACATGTATAACTTGTAGAGATATTTTCATGCAAATACTGAATGCCTAAGAGTAGAAAGAAAATTAAAAGGTGATGGGAGTTTAAAACGATAGAGGGGATAGTGTAGACGAGCAAAATATATGATAAAAGCAGTGAAACATCACATACAATAATCAATGACAATAATACAATTCAATTTGAATGAGAATATTGTAACATGATGAATTCAAATAGAAGGAGACCAGGAGTTGGCAATTTACTGTGATAATTATCTTCATCAAGAATGGGTGACCTTCTTTGAATTTTATCAGACTATATTGCCAATCTGTCACTCCCATGACGCTAATATCATTGTTTGTTCACCTCGACGTAATTAAGCTGTTACAGGTTCTTTACTCGTTTTTTTATAAAGGCACGTGATTAAACCAATGTTGATTTAAAACAGACCAAAGTAAATTCTACGTTTTGGAGGGATCTATAATCAAAATACTCTTTGGCTGTTGTGCGCCTGATTTGTGCTTGAAGTCATCATGTATCTAACAGTGACAAGTATTAAACGAGGTAAGAAATGATGGAAAATTTATTGGTGTCAAGAGCACTGTGTTTATTGTACATTATGTTAAGAAAATCTTTCCTGTGGAGAAAATATTTTTTTACTCTTGTGGGTGATGCCAAACTGCATTCAATTCCATTTATTTCATTTAATGATTCATGTGTCTGCGCAAAAAAGAGGGTGTGGGAAATGAAAGAATGGAAAAACGGGAATGTGATAACAGACCAATATGATAACACTGAATATTGTGCTTATAAGTTCAGTATAAAAACGGCTTCAAATAATAAAAATGCCAAATTGCTCGACAAAGGTTACGTTATGTGATAGCTGTTTTCTCATAATGCTCGGTTGTGATGTAACGCTTAGAACTTTTCTTGGAATTATCCGGGTCGTGGAGAGTGCGGAATATTCTTGATTTTTCCCATCCCATCTTCCCCATTCGCTTCAGAGGCTTGAAGTATCATTATAATAGTAAAAATTTTAGACCAAGGAACCTATTTTATTGAAGTAAATGTAGTCTTTCCTCTGCAGGCCTAAATGTTCTCAAGCAATTACACATACTTCCTGCTTTGTCCGACTGCCAGCAGCTGCGAGCATTTACTGATCAAAGCCATACAGGGGGTGATGACGATGGAGAATACACCCACATCATTGTTGGAGCAGGGTCTGCAGGATGTGTCCTTGCCAACCGTCTCTCTGCCCAACCTAGCAACAAGGTTCTACTTCTTGAAGCTGGACCTGAAGACAACTCTTGGAAAATTCAAATGCCTGCAGCCCTACAGTATCCTGTGGGAAGTAAGACCTACAACTGGTATTACCACACAGTTCCTCAAAGGCACATGAACAACAGGGAGATGTTTTGGCCCAGGGGTAAGGTTCTAGGTGGCTCTTCCTCCATCAATGCAATGTGCTATGTCAGGGGGCATGCGTATGATTACGACCGATGGGAGAGAGAGGGCGCCACAGGATGGTCTTACGCAGATTGCTTGCCATACTTCAAACGTGCCCAGTGCCACGAGCTTGGTGGTGATGACTATCGAGGAGGGAATGGTCCCCTTCATGTTTCCAGGGGTAAGTCAAGGAATCCTCTTTTTGAGGTATTCATCAAAGCAGGAGAGGAATGTGGATATCCATACACTTCCGATATGAACGGATACCAGCAAGAGGGTTTTGGATACATGGATATGACAGTTCACAAGGGTATACGATGGAGTACAGCCAATGCATATCTTCGATCAGGCGATGTCCAACAAAGGAACAACCTAACAATCCTTTCCCGGTCATTAGCTGAGAGAATTGTGTTTGAAGGAACAAAAGCAGTAGGAATAGAGTACATCCGTAATAGGGCTAGGAAGAGTGCAAGAGCAACGCATGAAGTTATTCTGAGTGGAGGTGCAGTCAACTCGCCTCAGTTATTAATGATGTCTGGTGTAGGGAATGCAGATAAGCTGAAAGAGCTTGGTATCGCAGTTGTTACCCATCTTCCAGGCGTTGGAAAGAACCTCCAGGATCACCTTGAGGTTATTGTTCAATATCGCTGCACGAAACCCGTCACATTATACAAGGCTCAGTGGAAGTTTCCTCACAATATGGTGGCCATTGGCTTGGAGTGGTTTTTGTTTCACACTGGACTAGCAGCCACAAATCACTTCGAAGCAGGAGCGTTCTTCAGGAGTCGTCCTGGAATAGATCATCCTGATATTCAGCTCCACTTCCTGCCATCCGTAGCCAGTGATCACGGACGAAATCAAGGCGATTGTCACGCCTTCCAGGTTCATGTCAATACATTGAGAGCGACTAGCCGAGGGTCCATTAAGCTCAAATCATGCGATCCTAATGAACATCCATTGATTGATCCCAATTACCTTGACACTGAGATTGACCGTTGGGAACTGAGAGAAAGTATCAAGCTCACCCGAGAGATCTTTTCTCAGAGCGCTTTTGATTCATTCCGCGGTGAGGAACTTATGCCAGGCTCCCCTGTTCAGAGTGATTCTGATCTCGACGCATTTATCCGTGCCACCGGAGGGACAATATACCATCCGGCCTGCAGCTGCAAGATGGGTTCTGAAGCGGATCCAGTGGCGGTTGTTGACAGCAATACCCGAGTCTTTGGCCTGGAGAATCTCAGAGTTATTGATGCTTCCATTATGCCAAGCATTGTCAGTGGCAACCTCAATGCTCCAACTATAATGATTGCAGAGAAGGCGGCAGACATCATCCTTGGCAAAGAGCCTCTTCAGAAAGCGGATGTGCCTGTCTGGAGACCTGGATCCTTGGAAACTCGAAGGGATGGAACATCGAAGTCTCTGAGCACAGCAACTGCTTAAAAAGGCTACGTGTTGTGTAGCAATGAAACATATTTAGTTGCTGCCATCTAGGCGTTTCGATAACAATGTTTCAACACTGACCTACTTGTAAACACTATAGACATACATACAGCCAGAAAATGTGATATTTAACCCCCAAAAATGTCAAGCCCTGTCCTTTGTGGGCATATGTGTGTATTAATCAACTAATATCAAAGTAATCTATAAACAAATAAGCTTGAGGGGCTTTCAGATATGTTTACATGCAGAGGCTTTATTGTCGACTTTTTAGTTACTTCAGTCCCGGGGGGGGGGGGGGGGGTACTCAGATTATAATCGGACGGGGGTGTGCGGCTGAGAACTCCAGACCCATACCCACATCCAAGGGTCCTTTTGCTGTAAATAGGCACCCATGTCTAAGGATTTTTTGTGAAAAATGGACCCATGTCTAAGGATTTCTCGAACAAATGAGGGAGAAAAGAGAGGAATGAAACAAATGATAAGAGCCGGGATAAGAGACCCATGTCTAAGGATTTTTTGGGGGAAAATGGGACCATGTCTAAGGATCTTTTTAATGAAAAGGGGACCCATGTCTAAGGATCTTTCTTCAAAAAGTCACCCTTCCCAGCGGCACATCCCCGTATACCCAATATACGTGAGTACCCCCCCCCCGGGACTTCAGTGTGATATCAAAGTCACAAATGAATTCGATTATTCTGTAATACTGTTTTCAAAAGCAATAGAATATCTTCATTGTTTATTAAAGATAGATGTCCTGCGTCTGTTGATGGAAAATTACTCGAAAGTTAACAATTAATGATGAAACTGTTGGAGCGAATATAATATACGAAATTTCGGTTCTAAACCTTTATCAAGTATTGATGACAAGTATTTAAGTAGCGTTCTTCAGACTGGGATAAGGCGCACCAGTTACTATGTTCACCAAGTACACAAAAGAGGAGGGATGAGTCGTTGTTTATTATCTGAAGCTGTTTTATACTTATTTTGATTTCGATTATAGCCGACCAGGGAGGCAGATCGGAGGATTATGTTGGTGTTCATTTCACATTTGACGGGTTTTTTTCCTTTGCCTGTATGAGTAATGATTATTCTACATGTATACGGAAGGACCAATAACATTATATGTATACTATAATAATTTACAGAATGAGGCCATGTCTTGAATATGGACGTTTTGAGGAAAAAGGTATTGTTAAACTATATGAAATTTTGTTCTACATGATGGAAATATTGTACGGTAACTGATACATTTGGGAAAAGCTATAAAACTACGAAGGGCTGGGGATTGCGACCCCCCCCCCCCCCCAGGATTTTTAAATCCTTAAGTCCTTAACCATCACCTCATATTCGATATTCGGGCAGCGAGGTGACCAAGTATCCTCATAATTATTTGGGCAGCGAAGTGCCCGCTTTGAGCAGCTCTTTGAAGTTACAGGAATACTAGTAATACAGATTTTGGTTCGAGCAGTGGGATAACATTACATATCATTGCATACGTCAAAAAAAATTCATTAAAATTACTTTGATGGTAAATTGCTTTGTTTGACCTTTCTTTATGGTGAAGAGACAGTGGAGGAAGAGAGAGAGAGAGAGGGGGGGGGGGGAGAAATATGCTTCTCTTTAATACCCAGGAAACAATTTCACCTTTCGTCTGAATTTTTCCGATTGATATATTCAAGTACTTTCCTGTAGACGTATATTTAACCACTCATTAATTTTCCTCAAGGTAAAAGTAAAAGTAAAAGAGAGAAAAAAAAGTGATCGCACAGAGAAAAGTGGCTTGCGATGTTTCTCATCCGGACCCAAACTCAAAAAGTATACTTGACGTATCCCACCATTTTTCAAAATGGGGGGGGGGGGGGCAAAAATCTTT
This sequence comes from Heliocidaris tuberculata, assembly GCA_025618425.1. Classification (NCBI taxonomy): domain Eukaryota; kingdom Metazoa; phylum Echinodermata; class Echinoidea; order Camarodonta; family Echinometridae; genus Heliocidaris; species Heliocidaris tuberculata. The sequence goes on from CM046841.1 coordinate 20,566,782, forward strand.
AAATTCGCTGACGAGCATTAAAATAAGAACACAAATGTTAATTAGATATTAGGGGTATGTCTTTTTATCCCAAATTTCTCTAACAAGCTAAAAGATAATCATATTTTGAGGTGCCCCTTTTTACTCTAGAATTAACTGTCGGGGTCACAAATTATTGTTGATTGTTGGGTTCTAGATGGCGCTATTCAATCTATTGGGATCTCGTCTACTAGTAGTTATAGGGCACATGTTTTTTATCCTCGATATGCCAGATCAGGTTTAGCTGGGCGGTGGGGGGGGGGGGGGGGGGGGGACACGTGCCCTCCGCTCACTCATGTAACTGTCTATTACATTATAGGAAGCTGACCGAATGTAATCAAAGATGTATAAAAAGAAAGGGGGAAAAATTCACATGCAATCAGCTTCAGCTGCGAATCCCTTTTTTTTTTTTTTTTTTTTTTTTTTTTGCAGGTGAGGGGCTAAGATTCTTAAGAATCTTCAGAATCTTAAGTTCTTAAGAGTTCTTAAGACGGCAGGTAGATCACCCTTAATAATAAACTCCGTATTAACCACTGTCTGAAAAATTAATTAACTAAATGCACCTTGCACATGGGCCGCGGGAGCTGAACTCCTTTTAGTAGATACGTTTCACAATGATTATGTAATGGAAAATGGTATGCTCGTTCGCATATTCAGCCCCCACTTTCAAAAACGCTCCGCGGCCCCTGCGAAGAGCATAATGACATGCCTAAATCAAATACAGAAAAACGAAATCATTTGTATATACTTAAAGATTGAGCCTGCAAAATGTTTTCTTAAAAAGATCACATTCACTTTATTCATTCATTCATTCCCATAAATTATTAAGTTTAATACGTGATATTTACAGTCTCTGTTACCGAACGGTAAGGAATATCATCGTACAAGATGATACAGCATATCATTTTTTTTTGGGGGGGGGGGGATAAATATACATAAAATTAATGCAAAATAACTCTTTATATGTCTTGCTTTGATGCTTTTAAAACTATCACATACATATACTTTAAAAAGAAATGAATGAAATGAAGTCTCCTGTGTTTTAATACCCCGGGTTTTCAAATAACAATCCTCAAGCAAAGAAATCCGCAATATTTTACGACAGTGATCGTTACCTTTTTGGTGCCTTTTATCAGTTTATCGCGATGTTCACTTGATTTCATTTACAATGCAGATTATCCATGAAAATGGGTTCGGGCTTATAATTCTGCCATACTGAAAGAGGGCACCGAACAGTTTCAGGATGATGATATTATTAATGTGCCCTGCTCTGACACCTTAGAGTCAGAATAAGTGCAAGCAATGAATAATAATAATAATGATAATAATAATAACATGGATACTTATTATATAGCGCCACTATTCGTCAATTGATGACGCTTATGGCGCTCTACAAATAAATTTCTTTACACTTAAGTAAAAAATACTCAAAACCCGCCAGAACGGTACATATTATGCTGCGCTTTAATAGGCAACTTATGTTGTCGCTTATCTTTCTCAATTTCTTTTCACTTAGGAACAACTTGCAAGTGCAGTGACATTTCATAAAAGATTTTGCTAATGTAAAATTACGACGCAATGCTGACATGAAAGCTCGAAATATATGACATACTATAACACTACTCTTATGTGTAAATCAACTTCTTAAAATAATTTTAAGAATCGCTCTCTTGGAAAATAGCATTATCAATTTGTGATTTTCTGAAATGATCATCGAATAGCAGTGAAAAATAAGTGTGTAGCGTTGTAAGATATACAAGACATCTTCCTAAATCGTACAGTAAATGTGTAATATTAGAACGGAAATAAATGTGAATGACAAACGTTTCGTGATGGCCCTACCACCTGACCACTATCTTTGTCAGATCTTCACAAATATGGCCAAGTTCATCCCGTCATATCCCAGTCACACCAACGAGTCCAGCACCAGACCGAAAGCAGTCCGAGCTATAAATTACCCGAATGACCACAAATCGGTCGGTTTGAGTGTAAACGGTTCGGGGTCGGTTCTGCTACAAGCAGATATGGCATCGTAAAACTAAAATAAAAACACTTGAAATCACATACGGTACATCTTAGATAACGATTTGCGTCTCAAAAATTCATATGGTAAGCAGGTGAATTGATGATACCTAATTCTCCAGTGACACCGACGAAACCGACAAAGGACGAACAATATTAAACCCTGAATGGCAAAATAATTGTGGGTTTGAGTGGCTTTGGAATCTGTTTAGCAGTGTAACTGAGTATTAGTCACACTGCCAAACCGACACCAAACCGATTTCAAACCGATTGATTCTTAGCCCCCGAACTGTGAAATCACTTACCGTTAGAAATCAGGAAATCATCAACTAAATTGTGGAGCGCCAGGAGTGTCAAGTCTGACAGGCAAGTGCGCTATACAGGAACCCACTGTTATTATCATTATTAAATATTTTCAAATCAAAACTAAAAGCGCATTTAACTACTCATCATAGTCATAAGCACATATGAGCTCTTGCAGCGCAGTAGAATATATATCCATATTTTCTGCGCTTTATAGATTAATATTATTATCATAATATTATTATGATGACATTTTTTTTATTCCATGTATTGTCGGCCTAGTGTCGGCTTTGTTGGTGTGACTGCGGTATGACAATTTCTTTGGGCATGTCTTAGTTGCCGATCCTGTCGTATCTTCCGATCGTCTTCTTACAGTGGGGACATAGATGATGGACATCTTTGAATCCTTGAACGCAGAACGGAATGAAACAGCACATGAACCACCATCTGTGAAAGAAATCGAAGTCACAGGAAGAAATAATGGAAAATTACATTTATATGTCTTGAACTGAAGTAAACTGAAGTCAGCGTGAAAATTCAAGAAAAAGATATCAACTCAAAAATTTATAGACGAAAACTGCATGTACTCTCAAATTAAATCAAATCATTTTATTTCCTGTATAAAACATATTACAAAATCATTCAATTTTAATACTCCCCCATTTTATTTCCTTTTTTTTAATGTGTTATCAAGATCATCTCTCACATACATGTTATAATCTCAGAGACTGTTTTTTTTTATTCTTAAGGGAATCTAGAATATTACAAGCCTAGCTTTTTACTAGATTCCCTCATATTTCACGCCAAACTATTTTGTCTTATCCCAACTTTAAAATGATAGAAATATTGATCTGTGTATTTGTATATTTACTTGTATTTTTTTTTTCTTCTTTTGTTGAAAGTATTGAAGATATGTTCCTATATTATTGTAATAATGCATTGGTCATTGTTTATGTTCCAATTATGTCTATGTTCCAATTATGTCTATGAAATAAACTGAAACTGAAACTGAATACTTTTACTCTCATATACGTTTCCCTCTTTGTAAAAGTGAAAACAAGAAGTATTTGCAAAATAAAGAGGATGAAATAGGGACTTGCTAAGGAAGAAGAGGATGAATAGATTCAAATATTTCAGCCAAGATTTAACGAAACATTTTGTCGACAGACTAGCCGGCAATTTATTTTTATTATTAATATTTTATTTGGTATCTTTGCCCTTAATATCTTCGCACCCTAGATCTTTAACGGTTTCGTACTGACGTGTATTTCACTCAATGTTAATAATTGTTTTGAATGCACTTGCTGTAAATTATTCGTTACGATGCTAGACGGTCAGCATTCTTTTCATTGTCACTGACATCAGTATCGCATCGCTACCTGCTCATTCCTTAAATTCGCGAAACCTGCAATCTTTTAATATTCATGTTTCCAAGCGACGAAGCCCGCCAGTTAAAAACTGGGTTTCCAGTCGTTGCAGCCAATAGTAAACACACGCAAAACTGAGTCGTTGCCTTCGTTCTTCGTCTTCTTTACATTTCTCGCACCAATTTGTGAATTATGTTAGGAACTACATCACAACTACGATACACACCTTCCATATTTCAGTTTCGTGGACATTCCTCGCTTCATTTTTCATTGTAAATATATTAATCGTGGGAGATTGTAATGTTTGAACTCTACTTTTCTCGGGCATCGGTAACTCTATACCCCGCGAAACTATGGACCGCCGCATCTACTTGGGTCCTGGTCCCTGGGTAACGACCGATTCCGCAAGGGTGTTCTCAAATTCTCAGCGAGTTCCAGCAACACTGCTACGGGCCGTTACCCGACACCGACGGTTTGTTCTTTATCAAGAACTCAGTCCACTAGCAACGAGATTTAAGTTATAAGGTAAGAACAAGTGATGTAGGACTCGAGTCCGGACTCGGACTCGAGACCGGTCTCGAGTCCCTATTTTTCGGGACTCGGACTCGGACTCGGACACTTGGACTCGAGCCACAAGGACTCGGTCTCGGACTCGGACTCGACCAATGGTGACTCGTGACTCGGGCGAAAATCGGGCCGAGACCGGCAACGAGTCCGGCATTTTTTCCCGCTTCCGCTTTTAATTTTAGCTCAAAAAAATACCCCAAGGCACTCAAAAAACCTCGCTATTTTCGCGCATCTTGCTCGATTGAGCGGTATTTTGAAAATGAACTTTAAAACATTGATCGCCGTAACGGTACGAAAATGTGCCCAAATAGATGATAGACGTTAAGATTAGTCGTTTTATGCTCGTATACGCTCGTTATACACACGTATGACCCAGACAAGTATTGAAATTGATTTGGAGATGGATTGATCTACAAACACACGTTTCTCCATAGACCCCAGCCTGGGATATCTTGGGCAGTCTCAAACAGATTACTATTCCATTTGTATTTTAAGCTAGTATTATAAACTACAGTTTTTATCTTATGTCTTTTTACTTGCAACCTTTGTTCCTGTGGCAAAAAGTCAAATGTGGGAAAAGTTAAAAATCATCAATTTATAATGTTTCGCAGTGTCAAACGGTTTTATTACGGTTTAACAATGATTTTCGTTTTACTTGAGTCACTTAGTCATGTAGTCAGTTTCCACATTGAATGTTAATGTTGCACTTGGATTAAGCCAGATTAATGAACTAGCTCATACATGTACAAGGGTTTTATTAGGGTTTGACGATTCAATTTTTTATTACGTTAATCAGCTATTTGATAAGACTGAACTATTGGTGTCCTTGGTGAAATAATATTTCACCAAGAACACCAATAGTTTTCAGTTGGAAACTTTCTTTTCTATAATCTGGCTTTAATGGCATTCAACTTGTTATCTTTTTGTTCTGTTGACTTATAATTGATAAAAGATAAAATTATAACCATTTATCTCAACACTTCCAATTCAGTGTTCTTTCCTTGAGTCAGAATTTTTAGTGTTAATAGCTGGAAATCTTACCAAACTTAATTTTCTTAAGCACCAAGCGACATGTCACCGCGACAAATCACTCTTTGTGAGCAAGCCTTTATAGTTGTCCGCATTCGTACTAAGAAAAGTGACAATAAATTAAATTCTCTGAAAAATGGAAGTTTTCAGTGAACCAGAAACTATTTGGCCCGTATTCTCGAAATTGGCCTAAGTTAAGCCTGGCTTAATTAAGGCCACTGATTTATGGAAGGCCATTCGTCAACCCCTACGTCCCGTATAAATGACTATATTTATGTAACAAATTAAAGAAACAAAATTATTTTCTGGCATGAAATGAGCATCAGAAATCAATTCTATCGTGTCGGTGTTTGTATTTGTATCTAGTCCTAGAACTACGGTGATTTTGTAGGATTAAAAGAGGTGACATTTAGCTCTCCATAATTCCGTGGCCTAAATCTACACACTTAGGCGGGGGCTTAAGTTAGGCGCCTTTCGAGAATACGGGCCTTTATGTTATTGAGAGTTCACAGTAAGGCATTTATCATAATAAAAATAATGTGACGTAAAAAAAATTGCAATTAAAGATGTTTCCATCGTCACTCGGACTCGGACTCGGACTCGGACTCCAGGGACTCGGACTCTGACTCTGACTCGGACTCTGATGGGATGGACTCGACTACTGCACTGTTAAGAACAACCGCAATTCTTGCAATTCTTACAATTCTGACAAATTATTACAATTTCAAGCCATGTGTGCAATTGCGTAATTATGGAGGGGGACATTTTCAGCCCATCCCCCCTAAAAAAATTTTAAAAAATAAAAAAAACATTGCTGTCTAAACATCGCGATGTTATGTTGGAAGTTGCTTTCGCAACTACACAATTTCTTTGTCTACTTCCATCGTAACGACACGATGTTCGAAAAATCAGTATCTTAGAACTGTAGTGTTAATTGGCCTTGTGAACACTTACCCTAGCATTAGAAAGATGCAGACCATGAGATAAGTGAGAGCTCCTGGTACGAATACAGTCACTGTAGTAATCTCTTCCCCACAGGCGGGACAGATAGTGTAGATCGGTGTGGTACCAAAGTTCCGACTAATCAACTGAGCTGCTGAAAAGAAGAAGGAGTGAGTGTGGAATTCGATTTTGTTAAAGAAATGCATCGTGTGAAATCAGTTGAGATTTGATTCATGGGGAAAAAGACATTTGAATGTTTATTTATAACTGATATTTGTAAAGACTGATCTGCTGATTGGCGAATGAATTATAGGCCTATACATTTAGTTCATCAATGGTTAAAATATTTTAAGGGAAATTGAGGAATCATTATTTAAAAAAAAAACATTCCTACGGTGTTCAAAAGCACAATCCGAAAGAAAAAAAAAAGTTTTAAAAATATTTTTCTTACAAAATGCACAATATGTTATTGAATTGAGCAACATGGAATTTAGCTTTTTTGTCCGTAAAAAGGAATGGATCTATAGATCTACTTAGTCTCACCGCCAAACTAACTCTAAACCGACACCAAATGGATCAGTCTTTGGACAATGAGAGTAGTTCAGTCCTTTATCTGTCTGGTTTCATTGGGTTTTTTGTGTGTGTTACTAGGGTAGAAAACAAGAACCTTGTCATCTGTCGCGTATTAGGAGTGACTACTTACTGGGTGGTGTGATCGATTGTGGGGCACTTGATGGTTCCCTTGGATTCATAGCTTGTGGTACTGGTATCGGATTGCTGTCCTCGTACGACGGCGGTGGCTCCGCTGGATATTCTCCCCCACCCGCGTAAGACGGTAGCTTCAGGAGCCCATGTGGTCCGTGACTCACAACCGGACCATCTCCTTGAGTCATGCCTTCATTTTCGATAAATGGTGTTTCATTGGATGTAACGGAGTCGCCTGTGATTGTCTGGTTCACCGCTGACAGTTCCGTGCCATTCTGAGGATGTGTGGAAGCTGGTAGAGGAAATTGCTCTGGAAACAACGCTGGTGTTTCCGTTGTGCCTAACGGTGGATATGGCAAGTTTGTGGTAGGGTTAGGGTAAGGTAATGTTGTAGGAGGGTACGCGAAATTAGTTTCTTGCCCAGGTTGTGGTGGATAAGGCAGAGATTGGTTCTGTTCGTGGGTCACTGGAAGTGTAGTTGATGGTCCATTTGACGTTGTTCCTTGTACTTGGTCTTCATTGTCGACCATTGCTGCAGTATTGTGATCGGTCTCCTGTGTCGGCGGTGATTCCATCGGCTGACTGGTGTCAGCGGGTCGAGGGACAGGTGCACTGACCAATGGCGTTGATTCATAATACGATGGAAGACTTACATTTCGGGAAATATTTTGCGAGTCGCCTGCACCAGAAGTGTCCCCTTGGGTTGAAGAGTTTATGTCGACAGGTTGATCCACTTCCGGTGCCTCAGCATGCGAGGAGTTTGGAATGGTATCCATAATGTTTTCTTTGATTTTTTTTTTTAAAACCTTTTGTAGCACTTTCTTATCTGTATTGAATAAAGTAAAAGTTTAGCCAGGAGCAGTAGTGGGAGGAAGTCGGTCCGGACCTTATCGTTTTGATAATTTTCATAACCACTGATAACTATAAATTGGTAATTTTTCTTCCCAGACAATTTTCCAGAGTAATAACATCAAAACTACGACGATTATATTTCTTTTTTCCTTATATAACTTGAAAGAGGACATTTCAATGCGCGTATTATTTATTTTGTGGAATCATTGCAATGAGTAACATGTAGATTACTACTCTTATATTTGTAAGGTTCAAACGCTCATCGTTTCTTTGGTGTAATTACTTTCTCTTTTTACCATTGCAAAATATACAGTTGTCTTCAAAATTATTCATACCCCCTTGGAAAATTGAAGTTTTTTTCATTTTTCCTGAAAATAAAAGGGGGAACTGGAGTTACTTGCATATCGCTTGAATACATTTAGTTGCCATCTACAAATGAATGCCATTTCTGATTTCACCTCATTCTCCAATTGTCAGGGAGATCTGGAGCCATTGGGTCATTTGGACGCCAGGTATTGGCCTGATATCCCAGTAGAGACCGCCAGAAGCCTTGTGGCAGTGTAAATAAAGTGTTCACGACAAGGATTGGATTCTTTCTGATCAACAAAGTCAATAAATCACCAGGGGTATGAATAATTTTGAACATCACCAAATTTTGATAACTCACCTTTTCTATAGTTATGCAAATGAGGTGAAACCAGAAACGCCATTCAATTTTAGATGACAACTAAATGTATTCAAGTGATATGCAAGTAACTCCAGTTCCCCTTTCATTTTCAGGAAAAATGAAAAAAAACCTTCAATTTTCCAAGGGGTATGAATAATTTTGAAGACAACTGTAGATGCGTAGTGAATAACATAATTAGGCCTACACCTACTGTGTTATAAATAGTCAACTGTCATGACTATTGGTATAGACCCGGAATATGTCATGACAGCCATTGTGCCTCCCCTATTGTATCGAATATCAATTTGCCTCAAAGCAGAAGCATGACTTTACTTTAACCCATTTCTCCCTTAATTACGTTAGTAGTCATGCTCTCGAATGCTTGAACATAGAGCACATCCATCAGTTCAAGTGTATTTCTATGACTTTTTTCATTAAACAGTACCTTTGCCAATATTGACATGTACAAGAAGAAACGCAATCCAGATGTGCATTGTAATATCACATCCAGTCATAAAATGATCCTCACATAAATTCGATTTACTAACGTTTTCTTTACGTGCATTTCTAGGTATATGTAACAAAATACATCTGTATGTACATCATCAAAATACCATTATTCTGATGAGATATGTCGTTTGATACAGTATTTTTATCAACTGAGTAGAGATAAACCCTACTTAATCTTCTGTCGATGACGTCGAATTCAATACTCATAACAAAAATAGCAGCAGAAGTACGAGACTACGGCCTGTATACCTCTTCGACTCTTTTCAAAAGAAATACATTTAATTCCAAATACCGAGGATATATCGGATTATAATAAAAATGTTAATGTATCATTCACGCTTACCTGAAAATAAAGCGTTATTCCAAGAAGTGGTATGTAAAATACATATCCAAAAGTTCCTTGGTAAGAAGCACTGCTGTGTCATGGATTGGTAAGTAGTGTATGTGCATGTCAGTAGAAGGTTTACATAACTTCTTCCAGACGGCAGAGATAAGGACAGTTAAAGTTCTTTAAGACATGCCCAATTGAGATGCGAAATTTAAGTCTCGAGGGCTCATGCACTTATCAAACCTCTTTGTCTTTTGGATATGTTGAATATGTTGAGAGAAATTCATTTTAAAATGCATCTTACGATAATAATTGGATCGTCAATGAAGCTAGGTAACTCATTCGGCGTGCGCTGTGACACTTATCTTAAAGATAAATCACGGAGTTTTACGAGTCATGATTCACACCTAGACCTACACAAGTAGAACAAGATGACAATATCTTAAAGAGCCATTGATTTACAAGATCGTAAAAACCACTGCAGTGTGTGGTTTAACAAAATACGTAGCGTTGACTCTATATTAAATGGAAGCGCACACTTTGAATCTAAACAGGTCATCGGGCAATGTTGACTGATCAGTTTAATTATCAACTATTTTGCAATCGGTATTTGTTTGTGGTGTAGCAAATATGACGTCATGACTTCTCCCGTATCTCTGCTGTTGAAAGCGTATACGTCAAAATTAACCATACAGTTAACCATACAGTATATGGTGCTGAGTGTATACAAGACGTGTGCCGGGCAAAAGCCATCCAAGTATTACCATTAAAATCAATTGCCCACATTAACATCATCAATATGCGAAGGGGGAAGACATGTTAAAGTATTGCTGAAAACTGCACACACACATGTAATCACATCTTTTTTTAAACTTGCTCTCATTTCCTGCATCTTTTCTCGCAGTTTTTCGTTGAAAGCGAAAAGTACAATGAAACCCATTTACATCTTTATTTATTTCTGGATACTGCCATAGTCTTTATAGCCTCTGGCGTAACCAGGGCCCAACCAGTAAGGAGGCACTAGCATCATGGTGTGGTCTTGCTGCTTAAAATATGAATTAACAAGGATACCGATTAGGGTACTTGTTTAAGAGGGGCCCTATAATATCATGTTCACGTTCCTTCTTATCCCTCCCTTACTGTTGCTCTCTCTCTCTCTCTCTCTCTCTCTCTCTCTCTCTCTCGATTCGATTGGAAGGGCACGAAGCTACTGTAGCGACGCCACTTTGCAAGTTCTTGATTGTACTGATATTAATTTATATGCATGTGAATTGTACTATTTGAACAGATGTTGAATGTTGTCAAGATCAATGAAAGAGAATATATGTTAATTTGAATTGAATTGAATTGAACTTGAGGGATATTTATTGATTAGGGAAAATCAGGGGTGTACGCCTGTGCCAATCCGGCAATGGGCATTTTTCCTTGTTTTATTTAAATTATCAGTGAATGCATATCATCACACAGTTGGGTTATTGTTTATATAGCTTACATTTCCCTTGAGTCATGTTCACATGTGATGCTATAACGTTTTCACGGTTTTACCAAAAACTGGCACAATTTTTTGCATGCCATTATTTTTTCAAAGGAATGTTGTTCTGAAAGCATATTACTTATGCTTTACAAAAATGGAAAAAACACACACACGCACAACAGAGTTTATATTCATACAGGTCATAGTTTGGGGGTTGTTGTTGTTTTTTGGGGCTGGGGTTTTTTCTGGGACGCACTGTATAAACAAAGTCAAGTGAAGAAAAGGAGTATAAACAGGAAATAATGCGTGCAAATTTAGATATCTTCTATGTAGGGTTTTTATTATTTCGTCAACTACGTATATTCTAATAAAGCTTTTAAATGTATGGTTTAATTAAGATGTTATAAATTCAATAACAAATTACAAGCGTTCTATCTTTAAAATAAAACAACTTTACGTCTTTAAACCCACCCCTATAGACAATTGGTTTATATAAAATCAGGTAGGTAGAGCAATTGGTAAATCAAATTTTCTTTAATCTGTTTCTCCCATTATTTGCTTTTATGAAAGCCACGTTGATGGACAGATATATTTTCCTTTAGTACATAACTGAATATTTACATATTATACTAAATATTTACAAGTTTTCGTTATATTAAGCGTTTACGGGGTGCTAACACTATTTTCCATCCTCTTTTTTTTTTCTTTCTTTGTTTATATTCAGAAGCATGTAGTCGTTAATAAACATAATTCACTCGACAATACTGAGTGTGTTTATGCAACTTGATTAATTAGAGTTTCAGCAATGCATAGTACTTATAAATACTCAACAAATTGTGCCCAGTGAAAGTGTATATATGAAGGAAGGACCATTACCATGATTAACCTCTATGTAACATGTAATACGATATTTACATCTGAAACTGACACGATGTTCAGTGTGAATCAATAAAAAGGAAACCCATATTCAAGCCCCAATATTCTAAAACTAAGTGAAATCGCCTAAATGTATTCTAATGGTATGATAGATGATAATATCTTCTTTAATTTGACAGGTTGCTCACCAAAATGCAATCATGGATGACTGAGCACTAGCCATTTTAAAAAGAGCATGTCAGAATCGCCTTTGACTGATGTTCAGGAGTTACTTTCATTATTTGTGAGCGTATCCGGACAACTACCCCCTGGACAATTACCCCCCGGACAACCACCCCCCGGAAAACCACCCCCTGGACGACTACCCCCCTAGGACAACTACCCCCCAGGACAACTACCCCCTAGGACAACTACCCCCAGGACAACTACCCCCCAGGACAATTACCCCCCAGGACAACTACCCCCAGGACAACTACCCCCCGGACAACTACCCCCCGAACAACTACCCCCTGGACAGCTACCCCCGGAAAAATTGTCCTGGGGGTAATTGTCCTGGGGGGTAGTTGTCCTGGGGGGTAATTGTCCTGGGGGTAGTTGTCCTGGGGGGTAATTGTCCTGGGGGGTAGTTGTCCTGGGGGGTAGATGTCCTGGGGGGTAGATGTCCTAGGGGGGTAGTCGTCCAGGGGGTGGTTTTCCGGGGGGTAGTTGTCCGGGGGGTAGTTGTCTAGGGGGTAGTTGTCCTAGAATCATTTGTGAGTGCATTCAACTCGAATGGAGATCTTTCAGCCAACCTTTGGTTGACGGTTCTTTGCATTCAAAACTTGGGCAGAGGCAAATTTGACATGTATCAGGAGAAATGTTACTGTTCAGCTGTCCATAGTCGGATTTTATTGATCAAGGTGTCAAATTAAAGGAAACATGATGGGCTACAATATGGGTATCTTCGATTAAATCTATATGTACTCATCGCAACGGCATTAAGGGTTGAATATGGGTTTCTTTTTATTGACTCACACTGTACTCTGACTACATTTAAAAAAGGTTTATAATTAACAAAAATACATGAAGGCCAGTTCAGCATATATGACCGGACTACGACTAAAGTTTGAAAGAAATTTCAATTAAATTAGATTTGAAAATTCGTGAATTCTTCATGACTGAGCTCTCTGTTGTTGTCGTATTGTTGTATCATGATGAGGTATTATAAAAATTATGGGCTCTTGTCATGGTTCTGAGCCTTCCAGTAAGAAAAAAGCACCGTCACAAAGTCGCCCTACTGCCAACAGACGTGAGACTGATTCGGTCTTATTCTCCCATGGAAAGCTTGAAATAACTCCACGATTTCAATATTATTACTTTAAGGCCATTCTCCACCTCCATGATTAAGAATATACTTATTTCAGTTGTCATATGTTAGTTCTTTTCAAAATCTAGTGGTAGATCGCTGTGGCCTTAAAACAGCGGCAAGGAAAATTATCAATTAAACATCGTATCTATCCCAAAGAAAGAACATGTAACATAAGAGATAAAGGTACTAAATGATCTAATTAAACAGTTAAATAGTCAAACGAATTGTAGACCGATACGAACACGACTCTCTCGACAACGACTAGAAACGACAATATTTGAAGCGCATTTTATCTGATGAAAATTCTATTGCTAAACAATTTTCAGTCCAGACATGTTGTTCAATAGGCGGTGTTTCTATATTGCTACAAATACAGGCGTATGAGTAAGGGGGTGGATTTTGCAATAAAATGATATCGTATAATACATATGAAACTACTCTAATTTGCATTATTTTAATGGCAGAGAACACCCAGTAGAAATCGAAAGGGTCGTGGAAATGTATTTATTCTGTTAATCTTCCAGGTTGACTACTTGACAAAGCATGCAGGTTGCAAGTAAAGGTCACTATCGAGGTCGATACCGCCTACTACAACACCAACCGGCATTGTTGGAGAAATCTTACGATCCGCCATCCCATTTGGAGGTGCTTCTGGTAACTCTTCGTAAATATTTTCATTTCCCCTTTTTATTTCACCAAGATCACTGCTAGAATTTGACAAGGGTTTGAGAGGGAGGGGTCGGATACTTGCTATGGGCGGTGCCGGCTTCTTGGGGGAGCCAAGCGGAAGGGGCTCAATGGTCAAGGGGATTCCAGTCGGTTCGTTCACGGATAATGCAGATGGTGTCTTGGTAGACACGGATTCGTCGAAGTAGATGTATTCTCCTGCACATGGTTGTGGGGCTGGAGGGAGCCGCGGACAGACTATTTTTGTTTCAGATGAGTCAACCTTACAACCGCTGTCAATCTTTTCCACTGGTTCAACGACGTAGATGTATTCCTCGTTACCGGAAGCCACTTTTGCTGCAGTACCCTGATCGTGAGGTGAAAAGTTCCCGCATGCTTTGGGACGATCTATGTAGACATACTCCGCGTAGATATCGTTTCCAGGTTCATTGTCAACAGGGAGGGAGATAATAGGTCGTGGGCTGATCGGCGGTGGTATGTTTCCCCCGGTGTGCCGCTTCCCTTGAACTTCTTTGTCCGACTGGTAGGCTGGGTTTGCGAAGTGTGCTGATGACATTCTATCAACTATCTCATGTTCAGTTTGGTATGCACGCCTTGATGCATTCACATCACGTCTGGGCATTTAATTGTATTCATGAAAAAGGAAGGACCAAGAAGGAAATGGCTTAATTCATTATGGATGATTTAATGATTATAGAGACAAGGTGAGATGAATGTTATTCGTTATTCGTAATTGTAATTTCAGAAAACGAACTATCCTTGAGATATTCATCGTTAAGCAGTCGAGTCTAAAAATTTCCATATCATTTAGTTGGAACCGATGAAATATAGAACAAAGCATCATTTGATATTGTCATGTTTATAAATATAATGTAGCATTAAAAAGCGAGCTTTTTGGGTTGTTTTTCCCCTTAAAGTTGCATCATCTTTTAAGGAAAGATGATCTATATTCCACCCTAGGCCTTGGGTTTTACCTATATAGCATATGGAATAATCCATTGTGTTATTAAGCCCCATCCTTACCTCTTTTGGTAGCGTCTGTGAAGTACAATGACCAAAAGAATACACGAGGCCACAGCTACACCACTTATGATCCCTGTTTTATTCAGGACAATGAAAACAGTATAATACAATTATCGAAAATAGGAAAAGTATATATATTTCTGTTTCCAATCGTTTCAAAAGTAGTGGTACTGAATTACATGTAAGTATCTATTTGAAAGTTTGTATGCACATTTGATATAGAACGAATTATCTAATGTAATGTAAAACCTTTTAATGTTTCGACTTTTTAGGGTCGGTACTGTGGAGCTGTGAATAATAAGATTGAAGTTAAGGACAATTATCCACTTATTCGCAGATTTTCATCAGTATTTTTTCGATAGTTTTTGAAAGCCTTGGGATAGCCTCGCGTATATTCGCAAAAATCTATTTTCAGTTTCAAAACCAGTATTATTGCAACATTCTATTAATGTTTCCTGCAAAATGGTATGAATGTACATTTTTGCGCGAAAATCTCAAACGGTAAAATGTAGAGAAGCATCCATTATTTGATATGAACGCATCCCCCCCCCCCCCCCCTTGATATAATTTTCATGTACATATCATTTTGACGGTTTCTTGTAGGGAAATGAAACCCGTAGCTTTTTAGTTATTACCTCGCATATCATCCATTGGCTTACATGTACGTTCGAACAATTTTCCATTTAATAAATGTAATATAAATTTGAGTCATAAATACACAAACCGGTAGAGCCTCTCTACAGCATATCCTCCCCTACTGAAAACAAGCTGCATTCAATGAAATTCACAGAACTAATATCCCGAATATATCAAGTGATAGAAAATGCTAATGACTCACCTATAGTTCGGATTTGAACCCGAATTTGAGCTATAGAGAAAGAGAACAGTTTACAAGGTGATAATACTGAATATACTAATACTGAATATACTAATAGTGATTACAATAATAATAACAATAACAGTAATATAACGTTTTTGTATATCGCATATGATGCGATGATATATCGTCTCTTTCCCCTTCCAAAGTGGTCACATTAGTTTTTATGGAAAAGGTTACCGTTACATCGTTTAGGTAGAAATATAAGTTAAATAAGTTATCAGGCTTCGTAATCAGGGGAGCGTTTCATCAAGCGTTTTGTCAGTGATTTTTCCCGACAAATTTGCTCTCAGCCAATCAGATGCAAGGATTTCAGTAGCTTATAACAGCTGTGGGTAAAAATGACCGACAAAACACTAGATGAAACGTTCCCCTGGTAACACTTTACCGACTATAAAATGGTAAGGAGCTGAATTTAATAAACACCCTTAACCAGCTGACTACAGAATTTTCTCATTCCCACAGGCTTAATACAAGGAGCATCCGTTCCCATGGGCAATGGGTTAAACTGCTCCGCCATATACCAATTTTATACACACCATTGCCACAAATGGCGCCTGTGTAACCTAGAGGACAGGTGCAGAGGAACGTCCCATTGTTGCTGTTCATACAGGAGCCTCCATTGTGGCAAGGATCACTTTTACATGGATATTCTGGGTAAAAGATTGAGGTAACGACATGAAGTAAAACAATCATTAAATTGATTCTGGATTTTCGATCGTTAGAACTTCAGACGTCATTTTCTTTACTCTTGCGAACTTTGAAAGATACTTATACCTTCGATATTGATTTGTAAAAAGTACTGAGTGACGATTGTCCCCCCCCCCCCCCCGAAAAGGCTTGAATTTCTACTGCTTACTTAGTCTTGCAGCTGGTGGAAGTTTTGTCCATTGCAAAGTAAATTCTCTCTTCTTTGAACAATATGTGATTGTAGTTCTTTCTTATTACCTTTTCATGAAATACAGGTATTGCATGTCATATTCGCCGAGGTCGAATTTCGATGAAACGCGAAGATTTTCATACAATAACCAAAACTATTGTCATTTTCCCCAAATATATATAAAACATCGCTTGTTAGGAGAATGAATATGAAAAAAGGGTACATGACTGAGAACTTTTTGACGCTCCCATTTAGTCAATAGCGAACCTAGAAATGTTCTGTCCGTTGATTTGTGATCCTATGTGGTCCTAGAGCAATTTCAGCTTTGTTGCCCAAAGGGCAACCTTGAGCAATTTTCATAATTTGCATAAATTCCAAATGGCGCATGGTAGCCATATTGAAAACCAGCTTTTGAACTACATGTCACATACTAATGTATGATGTATGTATATTTAACGCAATTTTTGCAATTTAAGGTTATTTTTAGGTCATAGATGTCAAATGAAAGTCAAATTTGTTACCTGTGGACACGGCCGTGCATAAGTTAGATTTTTAAACTGTTATAGATGTCTTATTTTTAAATGAAGGGGATTTGGGTATTTAGAACTAATCTCTGAAATCATTTATTCATTCATTGGTCCGAAGGGGTCAATTCAAGGTCAAAGTTGAACTTGATATAATGGACAGTACTTTGTTTAGATATGATTTGTTTTTGATGGATATGTGGTGTCAAATGCCTTGATGATGTTATGTTTTCAATTTACGTCGAGTTCACGAACTGAAAGTCAGGTCAAAGTTCAGTCTTTCCCCTGGGTCACAAAGGTCAATTTGAAATATCTGTCACTTTTAGTTCATTATCAGGGCTTAGATGATAATAATTATTTGTATTCAGATTTATGTCTGATCAAATTGTGTATAATGATGCAAAATAAATCTATGATATCATTCATTCAAAATTCCAGTTAATATCAGTCACAAAGGGATCGCTTCAAGGTCTAAGTTGAACTTGACAGTGGATACTGCATTAGTATAATATGCCTATTAAGGTCTCCGGTCTGAATCTCGTGGTGGTGTTTTCAATTTTCAGTTGTAGGGATTATCTGCAAACGTGGGATGTAAAGTATGGACTAGGTATAGTGTCGTCCAATATTTGTCTGTTTGAAAATCCAGAAGCATGGTGATGGGATCTAGCACAGGTTTGGCGGTATTCTTCATTTATGGATCACCGAAGGATGGAGACTTAGGCTCAGTTGTTAGAAATGCCGTTAATTGTATAAGGATAATTTATTCAATCTGCAATCAGAAGACAAACCAGAAACAGATCATAAGTAAGCTGTACATCAATATTAACCAACTTAATCTATCAGCAAATTTCTAGTAACTGTTCTCTTAGATAGTTTGCTTGCCTTGTGTGATTTAAAGCATGTATTATCTCCTGACCAGTTCACAAATAAATTCCTTTAAGTCAGAAATCTAGTGTATATTGACTAGTTCTTTGTGTCATGTGAATTAAGAATAGTATGTGTATCATCAAAGCAATTAACCTCTTGCCTTTAAACGTCTGTTAAACATGAACATTCCTTGTATGAAACCAAAGAAATTCTTAGTTTGAAACATTTATAGATACTTATTTCTAATGCTCCCTTTAAATAAAAGCATGCATCTGTAATCCCTTTAGAACTGCATTAGCTTAAACTAACACATACACAAATACCTGCCATATTCCTTGACTCTAATAATAAACTACTTATACTCAAATGATTCCCTGTCTCCTGCCTGTTATGCCTTTATCAATACATAAACATGATAACCTCTAAACCATTATGCCTTTTGTACAAATTCAACTAATAGGAGACTATGCAAGTTCCTTTAGATTTCATCATCCCTAGTTATCTTCATCCATAATATTAACTCATATTTCACCATAATTAACTGCTAAATTTACTCTTTGACTCTGAGTTTTTTAAAGACAAATTTCCATTTTCCAAAAGCTGGACTAAATTCCTTTCATTTAGCGAAACACATCACCTTATCATTTAACTGCATGCGCCCTCTCCATTCGCACGCTAAATAAACTCATTAACATAATCTATCCCTTTACTTTCACTATAGGCTTTCTGTTCACATATGCATTTTCAACGGTATCTTGACATTGACCCGGTCATCGAACTGAACCAAATAAATCGCCCTTTTTACCTTAACTACACAAAATATCATCTTTTCTTCAACACATATACATACATAAGACATTCATAATGCAACTTACTTCTTGTGCGGCATTCTAACGTCTAATAAGACAGAATTTGGAACAAATTGTTCCCCAAAAGTAGAAATTTACTTTCATCAATGACTGCTGACGGCAAAGTGCGTTAACCTCGTCTGGTTTCTTGGAAAGGTCAAAGAAAAAAAGAAAAAATAGGTTTGCTCGGCAAACCATCCTCCCCCCGGCCAAAAAGGAACAAGGTTAACACTCTCTGACCAAATAATGCTAATTAAAAGTCTTATTCATCTTCGTAACCTTCAGACGGGTAGATCACCACAATCTTTGTGATAGGTCGCTTGTATTCAGAGTCTTTAGTTTTGACTTTCACAGATCTGACCTTACCGTCATCTCCCGGGTAAACCTGAGTTATGCGTCCTAGTGTCCATTTACCCCGGACGGCATTCGGATCAGCGACCGACACGACATCGTCCACTCTGATGTTGCGTCTGTCGACATTCCACTTCCTTCTGGGCACAAGCAGTGGGAAGACGTCGCGAAGCCAGGCTTTCCAGAATGAATCAACGATCCTTTGGACCAATTCAACACGGTGACGGGGATTCTTGGTCACTCTGAAAGGTCCCTGTGGCACTTGGCTAGAAGCTCTACCCAGCAAAATGTCATTTGGGCAGATATATGATCCATCATCTGGGTCTGTGGGAATCCTCCCGATCGGGCGTTGGTTAATCAGATTTGCTATTTCTTGAAGACATGTGTAGAGCTCGAAAGGGGCGAGGCACTGTTCCTTGATTGCTTTCTTCATCGCTAACTTGCAGCTCTTCACCAGAGCTTCTGCACAGCCGTTATGATGCGGAGCCAATGGCGTAACAAATTTCCATTCAGTACCCCTTTCAGCACAGAACTCCTTCAGTTCATCAGCACTCCAGCCTTCTACCATTTCTCGCAGCTCCCTTTCCGCTCCTACAAACTGCTTCCCATTGTCGCTGATCAAGCAAGCTGGTTGGCCTCGAACTGCAAAGAATCTTCTCAACGCCTGTAAGAACTCCATGGATGAGCAATCAGGGGCAACCTCCAAGTGGACTGCTCGTGTGTTGAGACATGTAAAGATAATACCATAGTACTTTGCAGTTTTGTTACGTCCTACCCTCACTGGTATAGGTCCGAAGTAATCGGTTGAGGTATTGTAGAACGGTGGTGAGAAAGGCATCATTCTTTCAGTTGGCAATCCGGACATGAACTGAGTTTCTGCTTTCTTTTCCATTTCACGGCATGTCACACATTTGTACTTGACAGATTTAGCAAGGCGGTGTACTCCAGGAATCCAGTACTTCATCCGAATTTTTGCTGCTGTACTAGCTACTCCACCATGGCCTTGCTGATGATAGTAGCGGGTGATGAGTTTAGCGACATGGTGATCATTCGGGATCAGAGATGGATGTCTTGTTTCATAAGACAGTCTACACTTATCCGCTCTGCCTCCAACTCTGATGATATCCTCCTTCAGATATGGACTCAAAGCTTTGAATTCACCAAGCTTAATGCGTTCATGGAGTGACTTCTGTGCTTCGCTGACCCAGAACAACTCAGCACGATCCAGTTCAGTAGTGGTGAGTGGACCTTCCTCCTTGGTCACTTGATCAGCATGCAGCTTACATCTAGATTTCAGATTCCGGACAAATCGTTGAACATAGGCTGTGACTCTGATCAGTCTTCTCCATGATGAGAATTTCTCACAGCTGATGACTTCAGAGCATGATGTTTGTAGCACATGCTTCAACTTCCTTCTTTCCTCATCACCATCAGCTTCTTGTACAGGTAGTGATCTATCTTCTGGCCATTCTTCAGTGGGCTTGCACAGGAACTCAGGTCCATGTTCCCACTCCTTGCCCATATCTATAACTGATATGCCTCTTGAGATCTTGTCAGCAGGGTTTACCTTCCCAGGTACATATCTCCAGTCCTCCGGGTTGGATGCACTTTGGATCTCGCCAATTCTCGCCGACACAAATGGCTTGTACATCCTGGATTGACTGTGAATCCATGCTAGTGTGATGAGACTGTCTGTCATGAAGACTGTTTCCTGCAGCTCAAAACTGATCTCTTCCTTCAATGCAGTAAAGAGCCTTGTGGCCAATACCGCTGCTTGGAGCTCTAATCGTGGTATTGACAGCTTCTTGAGCGGGGCTACCCTAGATCTGGCAGCCACAAATCTTGTTGTAAAGCTGTTATCTTCTAGCTTCCATCTAAGATATGCACATGATCCAAAGGCTGCTTCTGATGCATCAGCAAAAATGCACAACATTGGATTCTCCACAGCTCCTTCAGGTGTGAGGCAACGAGGGAGCTCAACATTATTCAACTGTTTCATCTCCTCAAAGAGTGTCTGCCACTTATCTTGCTCATCAAGTGGAAGCTCGTCATCCCAGCTAACACCAAGCTGCCATAGCCTCTGGATTCCAATTTTTGCTCTCACCATGAATGCACCAGCAAATCCGATTGGGTCGAAAACTCGAGCTATCTTGCTCAAGATCTTCCGTTTTGTCCATTTCTTTTCACTGCTGACTGACTTCTCAACTCCTTCTTCAGCCACCTTGTAGGAGAATGAATCTCGTTCAGGATTCCATGTAACTCCTAGCACCTTTTCTTCAGACAACTTCTCTAGCAGGTTCGTCTCGGTTTCATTCTGACTATCAGGTCTCAGAGTTCTGTTTGACATCCAGCCCTTGACATGAAAGCCTCCATCTCCCAGAACTTTGTCAATATCATTAGTCAGCTGAACAGCCTCTTCCTCAATTGGTGTAGAGAAGCAAACATCATCCATATATGTACTCTCCTTTAAAATTTGAGCTACTTTGGGATGTTCTTCCTCTGCTTCTTCAGCCGTTCTTCTCAGTGCGATTTGGGCCATCGCAGGAGATGGTTTATCTCCGAAGGTGACCACCAACTTGATGTAGATGTCTGGCTCTCTATCAACTTCTAGATCGCGCCAAAGGTACCTATGTACATGCTGATCAACTACTGGCACCTTGATCCGATGATACATTTTTGATATATCACCACAGACTGCAACATAGTGGTCACGGAACTTCATCAGGACTCCAAATAGGGGATTCAACAAGTCCGGTCCTTTGTGCCAGTATTCGTTTAGAGAATGGCCTTGAAATCTGGCTGATGAGTTGAATACTATGCGCACAGGGGTGCTTCTCTTTTCAGGTCTTACGACTGCATGGTGTCCAATATAATGGACAGGACCTGAATACTGTTGAATCTCTTCTTTGGACAACTTGCGTGCGAATCCCATCTCAACCAGCTGTGTCATCTGATCTTGATAAGCTTTAGCATGATCTGGGTTCTTAAGCAGCCTCCTTTCGGTTGCTTCCAACATCTTCTCCGCCAGCCAATAGTTATCTGGAAGATTCTGCGGGTCTCGTTTCCAAGGATACGAGATTTTCCACTGCTTTCCGTCTTTGACACAGGACCTGTTGATGAGATCATACTCCTCTTTATCCGCCTTGGTCATTCCTGTGTGTCTACATTGACAATCACTGCTCCTGACACCCATTGATTCTGTAGTCCAGAAACTGGTTAGATCCACAGGTTTGGCTATCTGCACATGCAACACTGTACTGGGCTGCATCCTGTCATGGGGCAATGTCCCCAAGATAACCCAGCCAACAGGTGAGTGACGAGCAGTGAAGTTGTACGACTCCTTTGATTTACCTCCATGAAGCTTCGGGTGATCACTGCCGACCAACAGATCAACTGCTCCAGCATGCCTGTTTATCAGTTCCCTATTTAGGTTTAGTTCATTGGCTGCTGATTTCAGATGGGCTTCTGATACATTGTCTACGTCACTAATATATGGCATTCCAATCACAGTGACTGAGACCGGTTGTCTTCCTCCCAGCTCTCTGATGCTCACCCTGTACTTCTTGGTTGTAACCTCTTCTAGAACTCCTCCTAGCTTAGAAATGACAACTGTGATTTCTTTCCCTTCTAGTTGCAATTCGTCAGCAAGTGACTGTTTGATGATTGACACTTGAGCACCACAATCCAGCAACATATTACACTTCTTCCAACTGCTCTGCTTGGATACTTCGACTGTCAACACTGGAAGAATTGCTTCCTTTGCTCCAACACAGGCAACACCAACTTCCTTAACATTCAGTGGGTTATGCAGTAGAGGATGGTGGTAATACTTGCATTGTTCACCATTCAACTTTTCAGAACAGCGCCGTCGTCTTTTACAGGTGGACATCCTATGACCATTTGTTGCTTTCTTAAGGCAACTAAAGCATGCCTTGTTCGCTTTGACCAATTGCATTCTATCGTTGTATGGCTTTGATAGAAACACCTTGCATTGGTCAGTCCAGTGAGAATCATCGCTGCAAATCCAGCATCTGTCAAATTTCTTTTCCTGTTTGTTGTCACCTTGGCTGGATCCTTTGGCCACAACGTTAACACTTGATTTCACTTCCCCTCTGACCGGAGCTGCTGACCTCATTCTTGCTTTCAACTCCAAGGTGAGGAACTGAAGAAATCTCTCAAAAGTAGCAGAAGCTTCTCCTGACTCTTGTTGTCTAAACCAGATCTTCCTATCTTCAGGTGTAAGCTTCTTCTCCATGATAGCCAGCATGTGGCTGTTATTCATATCATTCTCCTTCCCTATTTCTTTAAGCACATTGTAACTTCTGCGTACTATGTTCACAAATTCACAAAAGCGATCATCTTCACCTGGTTTCAGGGAGCGAAACTTGGTAATGTCGTTAATGATAGCATCAGCGACTAACCTTGAATCTCCATACACCATATCCAATTGCTCCCAAGCTGCTGTATAGTCTCTTCCGATACCTTGAATCATCTGTAGTGGTTTCCCTTGGAGGCATGATCGCAAGATCATTAGAGCATCTCTTTCATCAAATACTTCACCCAGAGCATGCTGGAAATCAGCTTTGAATATGCAGTAGTCTCGCACATTCCCGTTAAAGGTGGGCATTTTTGGTTTTTCCATCTTGAACATGGATCCCACTCTCTTGACTTCATTGGTTGATGTTTCATTACTTGCTTCTGGACTGACTGGACGACGAGCCAACTTCTCTTGCGGTGTTGGTGATAAAACATTCCTTTCTGTCTCGCCTCGACAGTAATCTCTGAAAGAGATCTGATGCTGAAGAAAGGACTGCTGGCATTCTTCCATCCATCTCTCTTCCATCTCATAGTCATCGTCATTTTCAATAAGCTCAGAAAAGGATTCATGCTTATCCTGCAAATCTTCATAAGCCAGCAGGTACGTATCATAGACCTCCTGCACCTCTGAGATAGGCCGGCTTCCCTCTATCAAGCTCTGTAAAGCATGTCCAATTCTTGTGAGCTTGCCCTTTGCACCTCGACGTAGGTGACGCTGACTCTTCAGAAGATCAGCCTTGGTCGCAGGAGTCTCACTGGTGGTAGACCCTTCCATGTCTCCGTCACTTCAGATCCCTGATGAAGACGTTACAGCTTCTGATCCGTCTCCGCGAAGAAATTGAATTTAATGGATCACCGAAGGATGGAGACTTAGGCTCAGTTGTTAGAAATGCCGTTAATTGTATAAGGATAATTTATTCAATCTGCAATCAGAAGACAAACCAGAAACAGATCATAAGTAAGCTGTACATCAATATTAACCAACTTAATCTATCAGCAAATTTCTAGTAACTGTTCTCTTAGATAGTTTGCTTGCCTTGTGTGATTTAAAGCATGTATTATCTCCTGACCAGTTCACAAATAAATTCCTTTAAGTCAGAAATCTAGTGTATATTGACTAGTTCTTTGTGTCATGTGAATTAAGAATAGTATGTGTATCATCAAAGCAATTAACCTCTTGCCTTTAAACGTCTGTTAAACATGAACATTCCTTGTATGAAACCAAAGAAATTCTTAGTTTGAAACATTTATAGATACTTATTTCTAATGCTCCCTTTAAATAAAAGCATGCATCTGTAATCCCTTTAGAACTGCATTAGCTTAAACTAACACATACACAAATACCTGCCATATTCCTTGACTCTAATAATAAACTACTTATACTCAAATGATTCCCTGTCTCCTGCCTGTTATGCCTTTATCAATACATAAACATGATAACCTCTAAACCATCATGCCTTTTGTACAAATTCAACTAATAGGAGACTATGCAAGTTCCTTTAGATTTCATCATCCCTAGTTATCTTCATCCATAATATTAACTCATATTTCACCATAATTAACTGCTAAATTTACTCTTTGACTCTGAGTTTTTTAAAGACAAATTTCCATTTTCCAAAAGCTGGACTAAATTCCTTTCATTTAGCGAAACACATCACCTTATCATTTAACTGCATGCGCCCTCTCCATTCGCACGCTAAATAAACTCATTAACATAATCTATCCCTTTACTTTCACTATAGGCTTTCTGTTCACATATGCATTTTCAACGGTATCTTGACATTGACCCGGTCATCGAACTGAACCAAATAAATCGCCCTTTTTACCTTAACTACACAAAATATCATCTTTTCTTCAACACATATACATACATAAGACATTCATAATGCAACTTACTTCTTGTGCGGCATTCTAACGTCTAATAAGACAGAATTTGGAACAAATTGTTCCCCAAAAGTAGAAATTTACTTTCATCAATGACTGCTGACGGCAAAGTGCGTTAACCTCGTCTGGTTTCTTGGAAAGGTCAAAGAAAAAAAGAAAAAATAGGTTTGCTCGGCAAACCAATTTATATTACAAGAGTCTTTTTCCAAGCAACGTTTGGAATAGAAACTTGCTTCATCAGGTTTGTCTGCAGAAGTCCAGAAGCGTTTACTGGATTCAAGTCTCAGTTTAGGCAGGTTTTCTATGTCCTTACGAAGAGTTATACTAGGTAAGGATTCATGGGTGGCCGTTCCGTTCTACAGTATTCATAATACCAGGAGTTATATTTGACGGAAACGAAACACCTACTTTTGGTTATGACGAACTCAGGCAGTTCTGACTGATCTGGTATAGTTTAGAAGGCAAGGGTCCCTTTACCACTGATCTCCACGTAAATTCATGGCCGCTGAACGTGGGGGGGGGGGGGGGGGCTGGGGGCTGCAGCCCCCTACCTTTTTGAGTAGACACGTTTCATGAAATATTTGGAAAAGGTTTGAAAATTGTCATTAATGTGTGAAATCAAATCAGCCGCCCCCCCCCCCCAAAAAAAAAACGCTCCCCTGAAATTTACGTGGAGTTCACTGCCCTTAACAGAAAGGTTCGCAGTTAATCGCAGATTTGTCTTGGGTCATCATTTTGAACGAGATGTCTAAAAGACAATGATCTAGATTGGATATTGACACTTTGCGATCGATTGCAAATCTTTGTGTTACGGGGCCCAGGTCATCAAATTAGGCAAGGGGGGGGGGGGGGGGGTCCTTCGTCAATATCGTTTGAACTATAGGCCCTGCCTTCCTAACACCACACCCCGTGATGAACACATGGACCTTTCTGCATTGGAACGCCAAAGTCCTAATCTACATGCTAGGTTTGCACAGTGTATCTGAAACTGAAAGTACACTATAATAGCAGCAACCCAGATCAGACTATTTCACACATAGTAAACATACTGACAAATTTCCATCAAGAGTGGCAGGAGAAATCCACAATCATGATATTTGGCATGGCTTTTTAACA
The DNA here is from genome assembly GCA_025618425.1 of Heliocidaris tuberculata. Taxonomy (NCBI): domain Eukaryota; kingdom Metazoa; phylum Echinodermata; class Echinoidea; order Camarodonta; family Echinometridae; genus Heliocidaris; species Heliocidaris tuberculata. The sequence goes on from CM046841.1 coordinate 20,593,164, forward strand.
TGACCTAGACATAAATTTTGAAAAATCTGAGAAAGATACGGTGTTATGGGATTTTTCGTTCTCGGATAGTAGAGCCACACTGGCAATCCAGTATCATCCATGGGGATCACCATGTTTTCCGGTCGAGCATCTCTCATCAGCAATAATATTATTTGTACGATTGAACGATTCTGAATACATAATCTATTCTCTGAGTCCTGACAATGAACTGAAATGTCAGAGATTTGAATTTGATCTTTGTGACCTAGGGGTAAGATTGAACTTTGACCTGACTTTCAGTTCGTGAACTCGACTTAAATTGAAAATATAACATCATCAAGGCATTCGGCACCACATACCCGTCAAGGACAAATCATATCTAAACAAAGTACTATCCATTATACCAAGTTCAACTTTGCCCTTGAATTGACCCCTTCTGACTAAAGAACGAATGAATGATCTTAGAGATTAGTTCTACACACCCAAACCCCCTTAATTTAAACATCAGGCAGCTATAACAGTTTAAAAATCTTACGTATGAACGGTCATGTCTACAGGTAACAAATTTAACATGTTTAACCTTGATTTGACCTCTGTGTCCTAAACGTGACCTTAACTTGCAAAATTGCGTTAACAATGAATTCTACTTCCCTCGAAACTCCTTTATAGTACATACAACATACACTAGTATTAGGCGCCATTTTGGATTTATCCAAATTATGAAAATTGCTCAAGGTTGCCCTTTGTTGCCCAAAGGGCAACAAAGCTGATATTGTTCTAGGACTACATAAGGTCACACACCAGCAAAAACACTTCAACGGACATAACATTTGTAGGTTCATAAATTGTCAAGCCGACTATTTTTTAAAGTATAAGTTGCTGCTAACCGCAGATGAGAATCCAAAATGTCAGTTTTGGAAGTCTGCAAGTACAAAGTCTCAGAAAATGTCATTTTAAATAGATTCGTCATTAGAAATACCTTTTTTACAATATTCTCTTAATTTATCATGACATCCGCATGTGGATCCCCTTATCGACTGAGAGATTGTATCTATCATGCGTGAATGATGAGGACGAGCAGGACATAAATCTTTAAGTGGAAGAAAATCATACAATTCGGTCATGCGTTACGTCAGAATAATTAGACAGTTTACCTTAAAGGGAAGGTTGAGTTCTGGGCAAGGTAAAAAATAAATTGCGAGCTTTCTCATTCTTTTTATGTTAGCTTGGAAGATTATCATAGTAAAAATGTCCCTTGAAAATTATTGCTCTTCAAATGCCTTCACTTTCAAAATATGACAAGAACATGAAGAAACAGCTGAAATGTATACGTTCGCTCCGAACATTTGTGTGTAGTCCCATATACACATTTCTGTGTGCAGTGCATGTGACTCTCAGCAGGATTGAGTTATCATTTTTTGTGATTCCAGGGCCTTACAGCATACACCAATTCTTATGTGCTACATAATCAACCTTTCCAAATTGCTTTGAGACAGTTTCTTTCACAATTCAATCTCATGACCAGAACTCAACTTTATCTTTAAGAGATTTTTACGTCAGCATTAATAAATCACTCTCCTAATTTAAAGGATGCATGGAAACGATGTCATTTTGGTCTTAAAACAGAACAATAATTCACATTGCGCTTTCGTAATTGCTGACAATATTATTTTTATTACGTTTCTTTCTTTATGAATTGTGGAACTTTTCAAGAAAGTCTTCGCTGATGTAGTGAAACAAAACGTTTCATGATAGCCAATCCAAAGCCGTAATATTATTGAAACTGCAATACCTTATTTTCATCTCAAAATACGATAGTATATTGTTTTAAAACAAAAGACTGGCGCTGAAAAGCACAAGTTACCAAAGGAAACCTTTCACAATTTCTCTAAAAATTATCAGAGATCTCTTTGCTCCGTGATGATCTATACTCATAAAATAGAGTTAAAATTGCATGGACTAAGTATAAGAAAATATTCTTTGTTAAATTTACGTCTTTTGACATTTCAATCATAAAAAGATAGTTTAAGCCTTTATCATGTTTATATAAAATATGTGTATAACATCCATTTGAATGATCACGATTGTACTTCTATCATTTCGACTAATTAAGGCACCAACCAAAGAACTGGCGCAAAATATAATAATATAATATTCAATCCATTGCTACTCATTTGAACTAATAAATGAATACTGTAACTGTATAAGCAATCGTGATTTTTGACATCTTACCAAGCGATGTGTAACCGCAATAGTACTGCTCATTCCCCGAATGGCATACGCAATAAAACATTTCCATATCCTTCCACACGACCACATTCCAGGAAACATTCATGGAACAAATCCCAGCGTCTAAGATGTCTGTAATGGCTAGACATCATAAAGAAATATCGTAATGTCTCACTGCAGAGGAGTGGAAACCTACTCTTTTTAGGAGTCGTAAAGTTGAATCCACTCCAGGTTACACTGGAATCATGTCCAAATTAATGGTCAAATCACTCTTTTGGGAGTAGATTCCACTAATTTTGAGCGTGGATTTCCATTCCTATCGAAGTGAAAAGTAGTGATCCCTTAATTGACTCTCCCAAAAATCGATTTACACTTCTGTACATGTAGAGAGTAAATAAACAAGTGTGCAAGGGCCCAAGGACTCTCAAAATTATATAAAACCACTCCTTCTCGAAATTAAGCCTTCATATAAATTTGGCTTGAGTAAAATAAAAAAATTGAAAAAACAAATATACCATTAAAAGTATTTTTAAAGTATTTTAAAGAATCGGATCGTCATGACTGTCATTTGCGTTCACAAATCCTGTTAATTGCAAAATTTTAATTTCCCATAACTATTGTATACATATTTTCTTTGTATTTAAGAAGTAAATTGTTAATGTCTGATAACATGTTTATATACTTTTTTCTGTAATATTATTATATTTTGTATCATGCTATTGAACCCAGAAATAAAATCAATCAAACAAACAAACAAAAAATACCAAAAAATTACAGCTTTTTGTTTGCAAGTTCACATCACCAGTGATTTTGGAAAATCTCCCATTGGCAATAGGGTTATTATTAAGTAATTTCCAGTTTGGTGTGGACAAAATATGTTTTCAAATGCCCGCTTGTCCAATCTAACATGTAAAATAAAAGTCCTTGACAGTTTTTTTGTTGAAGATACATTATTGGTAACATCAATTTCAATAAAGCGGGACGTTTGAGGTCATCACACATTATGAAAAAAATACGTATGTTAACTGTTCATCACTTTCCCATTCTTTGACCAATTCTTCTGTCACATTTATGTGTTTCTAATTTTCTGCTGCAACTCAAGCCAACTTTTATATGAAGGTTTAATTCTTGCAACAAATTTAATGACATGTAATGATAAGGGTAATTGCTGCATATATATTGCGGATCTATTTATCCCAAGGGATGTTGAGGGGGCTTAGAAAGTATAACTATAACCCATGCTTTATAGCGAAGCTGCCTTAAAGCGCTAAAACATTCCAGGCATAACTTTCTACCCGGTACCCATTTACTACACTTGGGTAGAGGGTGATTAAGGTAGATTAGTGTTTTGGCAATGAACATAATTCTGTGGCTGTTTGCAATTATTATAAAAGGTTATTATGGTATGTTCATAATCATATAGACAATGTAAAGATGTTGAGATGAAATCCACTGATGTGACAGGCATTTGGAAACGAAATCAAAATCACACTGGGACCGTATTCCATAAGACATTTAAAAGGTGGCCGGTACTATTTGACAACATTTAAAGCTGTTATGACAAACTACACTTTGGTGCCAACAAGAAATCTATGTAATTTGCTTCTTTTTTGTGTGTGGCTAAAGCTCTTAAAGGCAATTCACTCTAGGGTGTTTCAACTTTTCCAATAACAAACGGATCGCATACTATAGCATCGTATTTTTAACAAGCAAGCTTCTGAAAGCTGTACAGCTAAAGTACTTTTAATGCTGTATGAAGCATATTATCTGTAAAACCATATGCCTTCGATTACAGAACTTTTGTAATTACCCGTAGTTACATTAATGGTGCCTACTAACGGGGATTGGCCTAGTCCACTCGCTCGCACCCTGATATTATATACGGTTCCTGGAGTCAGATCAGTGAGAGTTGCTGAATGCCACAGAGTAGACTTATTTTTCTCAGCACCATCTCGTCCAGTATAGGTGATCTGGTAAGCAGAAATGCCACTGACATATTTCCATGACAGAGTAACTGTCGATGATGTTATACGATCAACTGTCACTGATGTTGGTGAATAGAAAGACGGTTATGTTAATAGAAAAATGAGACCTGGTCAATGTTAAAAGTGGTAACTGTTTGCTTTCTAAAACACACCTACGTGAGGTGATATCCCTTTGGCCCTAAACACCGTTGGTTCTAAAGATCACTGGGATTTGAAGCAACTGGTATAGGACCAAGTAACAATTTACCTACTCTGTAAAGGCTCACTTCTGTCTGATCTTGATAATTAACTGAATTAACAAACAATCTTCATTTCTCACTATTAAGTAATTGACTCAGCAAGCAATACAATAGTTACTAGATTTGTTTTACACATCACATAACAGTGGTAACGTTTAGTCGGGTTACAAAATGGCTCACCCCCTCTCCCCCCCCCCCTCCCCCTCTTAAATTTAAAAGGCTGAAACTACGACTGATACAACATGGCATACACACAGAGAATGAATTTAAGTGTACCAACCACCTGAAAAATAATTTGTATTCCGCTAGAAAATATAAAATTATCCACAAAGAACTTTATCTGGCATTCTATAGGTCAACAGTTTAGGAGTATAAAGGAAATAAAGGATAACATCAAGGTGCTTGGACGGAACCGAACTCCAAGTAGGGTTCCGCGCTAGCCCTTTTCTTGGCGAACGCGTACGGGTGCGTCGAGTAGTCTTCTCACGGATCGCTTTTATGCTTATAGAGAGTGTAAACTTGCAATAATAATAACAATAATATTGGGTATTTATAAAGCGCCATTTTCATTACGCAAAATGCTCAAGGCGCTGTAAAATATCTATTTATAGAAGAAATGTTTGAAGCCCATATTTTGAACATAGCATAATGACATAGAACCTCTAACATACAGAGAGCAAAATATTTTTTGGATATTGGTACCCTTTAAATGTGCTTGCCTTTTTCTTTTGCGCTTGTTGTAAAATTTGCAGTTCCAACTTCCACTTCATTCCCATCTTCTCTTGAAGTATAAGTAGCGATTACACGAACGTTGTATGAAGACCTAGGAGTTAGATCCCTCAAAGTATGAGTTTCTCCAAGTATAACAGAATGATCTAACTGTGTACCATCCGACCCGGTACAGAAAATATAGTAGCTTGGATATCCTTGCAAAGCTGTCCACGTTAAAGTAGCCGTCGTTGATGTCACTGTGCTAACAATAACTTGTGTTGCTGGATCAGCCAGATAAATGAAAAAGGGAGAAAATGTTTTTTTCATTCTGATATCAAGTTAACCTATGTTTCAGAAGCGTACAGAGAGTTCCCATCAGCTAATTTAACAACTCTTGCCATCCACGTAGGCCTCACCTTGACAGGCAAGCCAAAAGACGTGCGCGTACACTCGGAAAGAAATACCTGCTCTATTGATTTTACCAGCTAGGCTAGAAATAGAGCCGGATTTTAAACTTCAGTCGCTTTTTATTCTTTTTTCTAATCGCTGCGTTATTTATGAATATTTTTAATTCACTTACACGTATATCAACATGCTTAACTAGATAATTATCATCATTTTCATCATGAATGTTATAGTTTTATATATACCGCTATAAAATATTTATTTAATAGGCCAGAGTCATTAGTAATATCGTCATATATATATATATATACATATATATATATATATATATATCCTAATTTTTTTAACGGTTTCAAATCTTACAGTACTTCTATTTATATTTTTATCGTTTTCCCCCCATAAAACTTCTAGAGTGGCTTCAGAATAAAAATCAATGTATGATTTTGACGTGATTTTCGCCGGTTTTAATGTTGTTGTTTGTTTATTCTTGTTATTAAATGTTGCTGATCATTAAACGATTATCATCTCCGCCTTTGTTTCTTTTTAATCTATCTTTGAGGTTAGGGAATGATACTTTATACCTTTGCTACATTGTGATTCTGTAAAGTCTGCATCTGGGCACTGGCAACTGGATTCCTGAACCAATGTTTCTCCAATGTTGTACTGATCAGCGTAACACATTTCTGATATTGAGCGGAATAAGTATATAGTATAGTACACTTTATAAGGAAAGCTCCACAATTTGTGAAGGTTAATCCATGAATACTATGCAAAATATTGATGCTGGTAAATTATTTTCTCACTTAATTATAAAAAACTGACATAATTATTTGATACAAAAGAGGATAAACTGAACCTTGACATGAACAAAAAGAATTAGTCTGGAACTAATTATTTTTCTAGTAATTGATGGGAAAAGTTGGGTTTCCTTTTTTTAAGAAACACACTACCAGCCTATTTTCCATTTCCCTGCCTTAAGTATGCATGGTGTGTTTATATATGTCATAATTATCAGGTTTACAAAAAAAACGACGGTTGCTTAATCACCTGAGGCTTTTTAAGTCTGAACATGGATGAAGTATGTAACTTCTTTTTTCTTTTTCTTTTTTCTTTTTCCTTTTTCTTTTTTCTTTTTTTTTTTTTTTTTTTTTTTTTTTGAAAATCAGAAAATTTTCCTTCCTATCTCTTCGATGTAGATATCAATCCTATGCTTCATGAGCAATGACAACAGCATATGAAATAACATTACATATCAACGAACTCATAAATGACATGATGCTTTTTATTGAAACAAACTTACTAATTTCCTTTGGTCGTGAGGACCATTAGACGCATTTTTGACAGATAAATGTACTCTTTAGAAGTGGCCTTTATTCAATTACCAACCAATTTGTAAATTTGTAAATAATTATGATGTTATCTTGAAATATACTATCTCACCAAGTAGATAAAATTCGCACCATTCTCCAGAAATGGTTGCTCTGCAAACACATTCGAATTGTATCCCCTCTGCTGTCATGACATGCACCGTCCATGAAATCGCACACCCATCTGTGTGGGAAATGCCTGTTATGTTAGTAGGAAAGAAAGCAATTTAAGTAGTAGTATCTTGATGTCCCATATTTCGTCGACACATTTCTTATTTCTTGGTTTTGTTGTTGTTTTTACAAAATTCAAAGCCATTGACCCTACCATACCGAAACCAAGCAGGAAACCCGAGTATAATGTTAACAAGTTTCACAGAGCACATACCTGTACCCAAATGTTCATTATTTGCCGTACAAGAATTACACTGAAGTCAATTTATAACACTCTATGGCTTGGCATGCTTACATCACTTATGTAAACTTTAACATAGGCAGTGCCAATGCACCATAACACCACCCCCCCCCCCCCCCCCCCCCCCCCATCTGGAATCTTGGTTATTAGAGTAATTTTTACTGTTGTATTTCAAGGTAGAGAAAATGTATTTCCATAATCATGGTAAAACAATTTGATTTGAACTGAACTGAATTTTACTTTTAAGATATGGTATCCTTTAAAATGAACAAGGTAAGTTGGACTGATTTAAATTCAAATTTCGCTTTATTTATGTTATTGTTCACAAGCAGAGTAGGCCTACCAGAATTATAAGATGAAGTAGGTTTCAAATCGATCGTGGTTGTCTTGATAATCGAAATTGCATTAGTCATGCCAGTTGTGTCACGTGACGTGGTATCATTTTTGCGAGTCGTGTGAGTCGCAGCGGCTGGAACAGTTGAGTGCGATCTTTGCCCTGCTTTGTTGATACAAGAAAATCAGTTAGTTTATTCATCCTGTTAAACATAAACTAAAATATGAACTGATAAGTCTTTATTTTTCTTACTTGAAATACATACACGTACTCATGAACAAAGCAGACATAGACCTAGGAGGCGGAGGGGGGCTGCCCTCATCCCTACCCCCGACAATACCAACTGTCACCTTATAGTCTGGCAGCGAAGTGCCGGAATAGGAATTTTTATATCTGATCTAGTATATTTTTATGACGAAATAACATTTTCACCTCGATAATTTTTTTTTTTAATAGTTATTATTTTTGTGCAAGACGTAGCTTGCATGTGACCGGGGTAATATGCTGTAAGCGCTTTGGTCAGTTATATTGTAGCTAGTATTAAAGGCGCTATATAAAAAAGCAGATATTATTATTATTATTATTATTATTATTATTATCATTATTATCATTATTATTATTATTATCATTATTATTATTATTATTATTATTATTATTATTATCATTATTATTATTATTATTATTTTTATTATTATTATCATTATTATTATTATTATTATTATTATTATTATTATTATTATCATTATTATTATTATTATTATTATTATTATTATTATTATTATTATTATTATCATTATTATTATTATTATTATTATTATTATTATTATTGGGTCAAGACACTTCATGTGATTAATCATAATTCTACTAGAAAAATAATTTTTCCCGGGAGAAAAATAGGTTTTGTGACGTCAAACTTTTCAGAGTACCGGTAACAGTTGTTGTTGTTTTGGGGGGTTTTTGTGTTGTTGTTGTTGTTTGTTTTTTTTTTTACTTTTTTGCCTCCGACTGCCCCATGCTGCCTAGAATCATTTCTTCTGACGCGTACAGCGAGCTCGGGTGACTCCCATGATGGGACGGTGCAGGCACCAATGAAATTACGCTGAGCCCGAGAATTTTAATGAATCCATATAAAGAAAAGTGGAGGGTGGTGTATATCCGAACACTGAACAAAAAAGAACTGTCAATTTTGCAAAATATGCATCAAGTAACACTTCTCTTTAACCTGTTAACCATATATTCTGCATGTATAGGGCCCAGTGCTCCCAAGTTAGCTTTTGTTTGACTTTGTTTGAAAAGTGATGTTTTCATTGTTTCAACAAGAGCAAATTGTCACAAGGCCAGATTTATCATACTGCGATGATTCCTCTATCCTATACAAGAGAAACAATTTATTCTAGGAAAATCTAAATGTTCCATTCAGTTGTGTTGTGTAAAGTGCAGGAGAATATAATTGATCTCATGATTTATACCATCGAGTGAATCATTTTCACGTCAAAAGAAAAAAGTGTAGAAATACGTAGGAATATACCCTATACCCTTTTGATAGTTGAACCAATTTGGCAACTAGCCTACCTGATTCAAGTGCATTACATCGCTTTCTTTTTCTGTTTATTAAAAAGTTAACAAGCGCATTACCTGAGTCTGAACGTGGCGTACTTCTTGAGCTGTACATTTTCAACGTTAACACCGAAACTTGATCTGTTGTATCAGTCATCATTGTTGCGACATCTCTGGCGTCACTCGTGGTGTCATAAGTATCCCCTTTGGCCATATTGGTCGTTGGATGCTCCAAGCCTACAACCGGGGTATCTGTCTGTATGGTTGCGGCATCTCTGGCGTCAGTCATGGTATCATAAATATCAGAAGTGCTCTTGGTTACATCGGTCACTGGATGCACCACACCAACACCAGTTGCTGGTAACGTTCTTTCTGTTCAGTTTATATGGAGAATAGAGATTATTTTATTTTCATTTCCTTTAAAAGAATTTGAATTCATTTTTATATCATGAACAAATACTATGCAATCATAGCAACAAGCCAGTTCGTGTATACACAGTGTGACCAGCGTTAAAATTGAATTATGCTAGGGAGCAGCGCAAAATTCTGCTACAAAAAAAAAAAAAAAAAAAGCTGCCCCCCCCCAAAAAAAAAGAAGGTTTTTAAAAGACCTACCAAGTCTCACGCATTAGGCGTGACAGTCACGCATCAGGGCTCGCTCTCACGCCCGGCAACCTCTTTCTCACGCCTTACACCCACACCAAAAAAAAATAAAAAATAAAAAAATGCAAGTCTGTAGCGTGGACGACTGCCATAATCCATAAAGATCACACTTTAGCGATGTAATCGGCGGTCCTACTACCCTAATCTGAAAATTCGCGTATCTTATGAGTGTCTGTAAGGAAAAGGGGTTACTGAGCTGTTTCAGTTTTTGATCGGGATTCAATCGCACAGTCAAACATAGTCGGTGCGTGAGACCCACACCCGATATCTCCGTTAGTCTTAATCTTGAGATATAAGTTTCTGATATTGTTGTGGTAAAATTCGGCCGGATGGCAAACCTGGAGTTGCGAGGTGGTACGCAGGCTCGGGCCGCCGGTATTTTCGATCAGCAGCCGAACGAACGGGGCGCCCGCGCGCTCCCCATTGACTTTGTACATGGCAGCCGAAAACACATGCTAGGCCGAAAACTGCCTCCGAGATAGCGAAATTGAAAATGAATATTGTCACAGCAATTTTTTCCCCGGGCTTTTGTTGTTGTTGTTGTTTTTTGTTAAAATAGTAACTACATTGGCTTTCATGATAAGAGTAAGAAATGAAAATGAATTTTTTAAAAGAGTTCAAACAATAGGATACTTTTCTAGGGGGCCGAATTCACCCCCACCCCGTACTATAACTAAGCTAAAATAGTCAGAATAGTATGCACCAGATCGCAAAATTTAGAGCTTTAAATTACTAAAGCTCCCTACCGAAGGAGGGGGGACACCTCCCCCCCCCCCCCCATACCCTCCCCTCGCTTACCTTCAGCGCGCTGACGCGCGAGAAAATCTCACTCCTAGCTGGTCTCCAGCTGTTTTAAGCATTTTTGGGGTGTATTTTTACTCAAAAGATTATAATCGACCATGAGGATATAGTCTTCTAGGCACTGGTGTTGGAGAACATTTGATAAACATATATCTCTCAAACAACTACGAAGATGCCTGTAGATTATCCAAAAACTTTTTTTTCGGAATTGAACATGGTGATATTGGTCTGAATAAAACATATTGCTATCAACAAAAAAGAACTTGTTTTAGATTACATGGATCTAGACATGGGTTAATTGAATTTACTATTATCCTGTAATATGCATTCAAATTTGAACTGAAATAACATCTGAAACCGAGTTCCTGAAATAATCTGTAATTGATGTATATAGTTTCTACTCTTTTTATGTGAAATGAGATTGTTCATATCATATCTTGTTCATATCATATCTTGTTCGTCATTGTTTTGAGAGAATTTTGATTTGCTTTCGTAAAATATTTATGGTTTATCCATATCTTAATATATTCTTATGACCCCATTGGAAATCAGCTTATTATGGGATTTAATGGGTCACGCTGCCAAGGTATATTTTTCTTTTTTAATTTTAAAACATTTCATGTTCTGTGGTATTTATCATGTTTATACTTGACGAATAAAATAAATCACAGCAAATAAATTCCAGAAAAGTCTTTTTTGGGTCGGACTACTTTTTTTTCATTGCGGAAGAATAAGCTATGAGAAAACTTATTTTCATTGATTTCTAAAAATAAAATATCCACTTCTTATTTCATGTTCTTCGTTGTGAGGTAAAAGAACCATAATAAAATATCTCCCTAGCTTTCCTTCCTAACATGTTACCTTAAAACATTATGCGTGTTTGTTTTGAAAAAAAAAGTACACAATGTAATTTTTTTAGATGTATTTCTTAAACAAAATGCATAATCCAGAATTACACTTACTTGCAAAAACGTTGTTCATTTGGAAGTAGAGCAGCACCAGTCCTACGCATATGAACATGATATATCTCATCTTTGAAACAAGCTATATCAAGTTGATAGATTACTGATTGGTTCCTACATCAAGAGTAGACTGATGGTAAATGATTTCTTCTTTCAAGAAAACTGATTGGCGAAGCAATAATTAGCACAATTCATATTTGGGTGGAGTAATTTCATATCTTGTCAGTTTGCACTTCTCTCAAAACGTGTCTCTCGGACAATAATATCATGGTTTTGATATCCTTAATTTGAGGAAAAGTTGACTCTTCATCCGCACGATTTATGATTGTCAAATCATATAGGATATTGGTATTTACATACCACTTTTCGACCTCAGCTATATTAAATTGTATGTAACAGGTTGACTGTCTGTGATAATCATACTAGTTTCCTTTATCGCTCTTTCCACATCGTTCAGCTACTCATTTTTAATGTGATGTTCTTTTTTTTTTCAGCCATAAAAACATGTTGAAATTTACTCTACAGTGCGTCCTCCCAAAAGAAGTTAACAGTTGGAAAAATTCTCCCCCAAATAAATATTTCTGAATATTTTCAATAAATTTTAATTTTTGTAGATAGTTTAGGGTACCTCCTATACAATTAAAAAAATCTGACTAGTTATTACACTCAAGTGACCTCAAAACCACTTGACAAAAATTGGTATTTATTCTGATTGGTATCAACAAAGTTGAGAACCGTTTGAAATTGACAGTTGAAAAAAGTCTCCCCAATTAAGTATATCAACATATTTTCAGGAAAATATCATACCTATGTTTAGCTTAGGATATCTTCTATCAAATGACCCCAAAAAATATCTCGTAATACATATATTTACGCTTGAGTGAGCAAAAGCCACTTTTGTAAAATGGTGCAAAATCCATTCTTGACAAATAGTTGTTTTTGTTCTATCCAATCAAAACTCTATGGTTAAGTGAGCAAGCCAGATGAAATTAAAAGACTTACCAAAAGCAACACTCAGTAAGTAGTTAAATGCTCACTCAAGCATAATGATGTTAATGGATGCGTAAGGATATGCAGAGAACATAGCCTGTTATTTCATAAATTGTCTTTTATTGATAAGAATATGGAAATTTCTAAGCCTTTACATGATTCTCAGTTAGGCTGATACCAGCCAGAGCCAATATCAATTCTTGTCAAAAGTGGATTTTGCACCCTTTCATGAAATTGGCTTTTGCTCACTCAAGCGTAAAATATTGTGAGATATTTTGGTGTCATTCGATAGAAGAGACTCTAAGCTATCCGCAGGTATGAAAATTTCCTAAACATATTTTGAAAAATTTATTTGGGGAGAATTTTTCCAACTGTTACCTTTTTTCTGGGATCAGCCGTCCTCAAATGATAACTCCATGTTATTTTCTATTACCTGCTTTATTTCATAGGGCTGTTTATAGATAATAATTATCCATCAGATAATTATGTTCAACACTTAAGTTTCTCTTCTATTATAGATGATATAGTTTGCACAGCACATGCTGGATTTTAACCCCCCAAAAGCCAAAATTGAGTATACACTTGAATCCAAGATTTCCAATCATTGTTGCTGGGCGTCTCCAAGATTATGCGTTTCCCTTCGTAATGCCCCATTTACATTTGGTCTACGATCATCGTAGGGTGACCGTAAACTGATCGTATCCCTCTAATCGCACGATCTCCCTGGGGTGGCATACGACGATCGTACGATTTTCGTACGGATTCACGGTCTCCGTAGCCTCTACGATTTTGTTTAGCGCGGAGTTATACAAATTTCTCAAAATCGTAGGATCGTAGCCCTTAAAAACATCGTAGGTGGCATCGTACGATCAGCGCAGGGTCATTGTGCGGAGGCCTTGCGCTGATCATGCAGAGAGCGTACGATTTTCAACAGGGGAGCAAAAAAGCATCGTAAAGAAATCGTAAGGTATCCGCACGATCATCGCACAGCTATTGCAGGGCTCCCGCACGCTTATCTCTCGATAGCCGTAATATCGAGCGGTCATCGCACGATAACCGCAGGGTCTCCTTACCATTGCTGTACGACTGCCTTGGGGTGATGATTTTTTTTTCCAGATAGGTATATATTGGCCATCTTCAGCAGTATTGGATCTTTCCGTTTTTGCCACCGATTATGGAGTGACGATGAATAGGCAGTTTCAAGGGAGATGCCTCCCTTCGTGCTTTATACACTTGTTGCATGCTCCATATAAACCTTTATTTGAAATTTATTAAAATGGATATTTTGAATGGGAAAAAAGGCACGTTAATATATTACAGATGGCCCCAAAATTTGATCAGATAGTAGATACATAAATCATTAATTATCAGAAAATCTAAAAGCCCCTTCATAAAACCAGGATGGCAAAATAAAATGCTCAACTCCAAGCTCATATCTGTTTGATTCCAAACTCGCTATGCTCTTGATAAATGCTCAACTCCAAGCTCATATCTGTTTGATTTAAAACTCGCAATGCTCCTGATAATTCTTGTTTTGTGGTGGAAGGTCCCAATTATTATATAATGATATATTATCCTTCGTTCAATATTTCTTTTTAAAAAATACCCGATGGTCTGCGCGAAAGTCTTGACCTCCGCCTCCTTCAGTTTCTTATTTGACCAACTAGCGTGTTCAATATCGTAAAAATATGGCCGGTCTTCGAAAAACTAAACGATTTTCTCATTTAGGGCGCTAACTTCGTCATCCACCTCCATCGTCTCGTCATCGTCATTACCAGCATCTTGCTGTCCAACTGCATCCTCAACAGGAGCAGGCTGTGGGTCCTGTTGGTCCTTTCTGATTTTCTTTGATCTCTCCTTCGGCATTTTGTATGCTTGCAATCGCTCTGTTTGTCTTATGAAATCAAGAGCAAAAGTGCGGTATATAGAAAGAGTCCCTTTTGGAGCATTGAAGCTCATAAAATTCAATAAAGATACCTTTACCTTGCGATCGTCGCACAGCCTCTGTACGGAAATCGCACGATCTCTGTACGATTTCCGTGAATATGTTACTGTAACCGCGCAGAAATCGCACGATCTCCCTACGACCTCCGTACAATCTCTGTACGATCTCCGTACAGCCTCTGTACGGCTTTGTCTTTGGCCCCTCTACGATGCCCAGTACATGAAATCGCACGATGACTGTAAATAATGAAAACATAAACATCGTAGCCCGTAGCCACCTACGATGTCCCCCAAATCGCAAGGAAAATCGTAGACTAATCCATCGTACGATGACCGTAGCAAATGTAAACTAGGCATTATGCCTAGTTTACATTTGGCCTGCGATTGGTCTACGGAGCCCATATCCTGCCCGTACCCCCTTCTCCGTGCGGCCTATGTGCTGAGGCAGGAGGCGGCGGTGAGATTTTCGTACAGATTTACGGGCTGCGCGGCCTCTACGATTTTGTTTCGCGGGAAGTTATACATATTTGAAGAAAAAAAATCGTAAGCCCGTAGCCCGTAGACATGTCGTAGGTAGCATTGCACAATTCCCGCACGGGCATCGCGTAGAGGCCTCACGCTGATCATGCAGCAAACGCATGATCTTTCGGGGGACATGAGGGGGAAAAAAATCGTACTGAGATTATAGACTCATGGGACATTGAGCAGTCATCCAGCGGAAAACGTACAACTCCCGCACCATGACAGTGCAGCCACCCTGAGACGGCAAAACATTTTTCAGATGGGCTCCTTACGATTTCCGTGCGGAGGCTGCAGAAACTGCAAGGCAACTGCACTGAAATTGCACGATTTCCGTACAATCTCCGAGCAGTCTCTGTAGGATTTGCCTCGGCCTGCCCTCGAGATCCAGTGCAAGAAATGGAAGAATGCTCGTAGATAATGTGAACACAAACACCGTAGCCCGTTACCACCTACGATGCCCCCAAAATCGCACGGAAAATCGTAGACCAATTTATCGTACGTCGCACGGGGCAAATGTAAACTAGGCATTACACAGACATGACAGCTTGATAAATGGCATTCGAACTAAATCTGAGTAGGTTTATCATAAATTTGTAATCATTCACAACATAATACATATTTTAACAAAACAATCGTGATGTCAAATTTTTATTACTTTCTGTCGAAAAGCCAAATATTTTTTTTTATTGAAGGCAGTTATGATACATATTTCTCATATGATGCAAACGGTAAGCGTTCTCATTTTGTACAAGTATCTGCATGCGTAACGGATGCATACTTGTTGCTACACAGTCTTTTTTTTCTATATCTAATATAATCAACAATAAATTATCTTACTGCATAGATTGGTATGATGTCACATGGCCTACCAAGATTATATCTTATGCATTTTCTGGTTAACATGGTTTTACCAATGCCTGGTTGCATTTCCTTCTGTTACATTATAACGGGACCAACGCATATACTACTGGCATTCAACAACTTTATATACAATACAGCGATTATATTAACTCTTTATAAAATTCTAGACGAAACAATCAAATTAAAATCATTTCCATTGTTCCTCATAAACGCAACAGTCTTTAAACTAATATCATTTCATGTCTAGAATTGATGTAAAATAATGCATACACTGATGCTCCGAAGACCCATTGAACGTTTTATATAAATAAATATATATCTAAAGTAAAGATGAGAACACTATCTTTAACCAATTTTTAAACTACCTTAGACAATAATTTAATCAACGATCAAATAAGATTCCATCATCAAAATACACAAATATGCAGGTTTCCTATTATTAATCATGTTTTTACTAACATTACGCGAGATCTTTTAAAATGCTGCATGATACATAAGTTTCCCAGCTTAGAATGGGTGGACTAAATATATGACTAGCTTGTGAATAAACATGATACAGTGATTGAAGACCACATGGTTCGCGGTTCGAGTCCCAGTTGTCGCGCTAAGGTCCTTTGGCAAGATATTAATCTATATTTGCCACTCTCGAGGCATATTTAGTAAATGGGTACCTCGTAGGAATTTTTTCACTCCTTTAGAATGTTTGATTTTCCTTTTTGTAACCACTCACCCTTATTGATACTGGGTTGTTGGATTTTTTTAATTTTTTTTTTTTTTTTTTTTTTTTTTTTTTGGGGGGGGGGGGGGGGGGTCATCTCTTTTACCATGCATTGACTTCTTATAATGCGATGTAGATTTTTGAATTGTTAAAGCCCAACAGGGACTTTACAAGAGATAATTACAACTACAAACTTAATTTTTGATTAGCTATAAAAACTTAAATGATAAGAAGTACTTTTTTAGATAGCTGTTTACATAGATTGAGTATACAAATTATGTCCCTGAAAAAATTACAATTGGCATTTGGCTATTGATTACAAATGAAGTCGTTTTGCAATATGAAAAGTCATACTGTATTATGAAACTTTAACTACTTCTGTACCAGTCAGTAAAGACCCCATCCGATTTGGTCCAGTAGTCACGAAGTAATAGGGATTTTTGTAAAGTATGTCATGGATCCATTTCTTCCATCTTTTGTCACTTGGATGTTCTTAGCGTCCATGTGAATGGACAAATTTTGTTCACAATAGACATGTTTTATAACGTATTCCAATTCGTTGTAAACCGTGTTAACTAAGGTAAATAATCATGTAAATAACATCTTCCTAAAAAGATCAAGACAAGTCATTTTTATAAACAGGTTCATGATATTTTTTAATCATTCACTTTCAATAGCAATGACCAACATCATACCTGCGAAACATTGCTGTTTTAGAGCAATGATTCCTATTTTTCGCCTTAAAACTAATGTGAGGAGCCCTTTTTTTTTTTACATGAAAACCTCTGTGTGAAAGTATACATTAAACATGTACACTCTATTCCAAATTTTGTCTTGCAAGATTCCTACTTTTTCTGTGAAAGATTTGCAGGTATGCAACATGTTTAAAAGTCTGAAAACTGCTTATCTTTCTTCATTCATGATTTATTTCATTGTGGAAAAAATATCCAAATGCCCTCATAAATAAAAACAACAGCGATGAATATAATGATGATAAATGAAGCAACGCATAACAATTTTAGCTGACAAAAACAAAACAGTAAGTTCCATTTTAGACCATTTAAAAGGAGTGTGGAATTGTTCATTGTGCTTTGTGCGTCTCCCTTGTGTGAATTTGGATGGAAGGGACGTATGACATACATTACAAAAATCCTTATTACATCGTGACTACTGAACCAAATCGGATGGGGCTTGCCCTGCAGAGGTACAGATAATTAGTTATATTTTCACTATCCTGAACCATATTCAGATTGATTCACAATTTTGAAAGCTATTGATGCTGAAAGTCCGATTGTAATTGTTTATGGACAAACTGTATAACTGTATGGAATAGAACAACAACAACAAAAAGAAAAGAAATAGATGAATAATAGTTTTATGTAATCAGAACAACTTCTTGAAACCTCGCATGGCTATATTCCTAAATACATTGGAATTTCCTTACTTTATCGTTCACATAGTAATGTTGGCAGGTTTTAAGTACATATCGTTGTCAAGGTCGATATCGCCTGCAACAACATCAGTTAACTTTGTTTGATTGCCATCCGGTAACTCTTCATACAAGTTCTCATTTCCCTTGTATGTAGTGTCATCATGATCCTTGATTGAAGTTGACGAGGGTTGGAGAGGGAGGGGTCGGACGCTTGCTATGGGTGGTGCCGGCTTCTTGGGGGAGCCAAGTGAAGAGGAGTTCACATCTAAGGGGTTTCCAGTAGACTTCATCTGCGTTGGTTGTTCCACGTATATGTACTCTCCAGATCCAGATGGTGTATTTGCAGACGCAGATTGGTCGAGGCAGATGTATTCTCCTGCATATGGTGGTGGCGCTGAAGGGAGCAGACAGGCCATTTTCGTTTCAGATGGGTCAACATGGCAGCCATTGTCCTTCTTTTCCACGGGTTCTACGACGTAGATGTATTCCCCGTTACCGGACCCCTCTCTGGCTGCAGTTCCCTGATGGGAAGATGAAATGTCTCTGCGTGCTTCAGGATGATCTATGTAGATATACTCTGCGTAGATATTGTTTCCAGGTTCATTGTGAGCAGGCAGGGAGATAACAGGACGTGGACTGATCGGAGGTGGTATGTTTCCCCCGGCGTGCAACTTCCCTTGAACTTCTTTGTCTGACTGGTAGGCTGGATTTGCGAAGTTTGCAGAAGACATTCTATTAACTATCTCGTGTTCAGTTTGGTATGCACGCCTTGTTGCCTTCAGTTTACGCCTTGATATTAAATGGAATAAAGAAAAGGGAATCTTACCATTAGTTATTTCAGATAGTTTTGAGACAGGGTCTGCACAAATAAAAGATAGACACATCCAACCCAGAACACTGGCTATCAAATTTCTCACTAGAACGCCGGTAACACCGAAGGGATGGGACGCGGAACCGGGGGGGGGGGGGGGGGGGGGCTGGGGGCTGCAGCCCCCCCCCCCCCCCACGCGCACACTTTTTTAGTAGACACATTTCATAAAATCTCGGGAAAAGGCTCAGACGTACGACCGATTGTCGACTTCCAAAAACCACTAGTTGTAAGTACTGTAGTAAAGGCTAGAGATTTGGTCGGCTATAGGTTGCCAGTATTGGCAAGTGGATGTTTGGGCTTTTCGGTCGGCTGGAGGTATACGCTGCGTCATCGCTTCCCCCCCCCCCCCCCTACTAAACTGGTCGTTGAGCAGATTTTTGGGATCTGTTTTTACTTTGCATTATACTGTTTGCCTCTTTTGATGAAGTTGGCTCAGCCATGCAATGTTAATAGTTTCCAAACATCAGTCTTCTGAAGATCAAAGAAGATCCTTATTCCAAATAGACTCTGTCTGTTCATTCTTCATTTAAGTAACATCAGAGGATCCAATCAGAGCGTGTTGCAAGAGAGTTGTGACACGCGCATAATAAGCCTACGCGTACGCGGTCTTTGTTTAAAACATAGCGGTTCATGGAGCTCTCAGTAGTTCCCTTTCACATACATTCTCTATCATGTCTATGGGAGGGAACTATCTGAAGCTCCATGAATGACTGAATAATCAGAAGCGACCTCCAGTGTCGCGACTCTCTGTGTGTATAGCTCTATATCCATACAGAGAGCCTGACACTGGAGGTCGCTTCTGATTGGTCAGTCATTTCATGGAGCTTCAAAAAAATTCCCTCTCATAGAGAATATACATGAAAGGGAACTATTGGGAGCTCTATGATCCGCCATGTTTTAAACAAAGACCGCGTACGCGCATGCTTATCATGCGCGTGTCACAACTCTCTCTATCAACGCGCTCTGGATCAAATGTAACAGCGCCATCTTTCCACTTGCATTTGTATAAAGCGAGAATTTATTTAGCATCTGGTGAAATGAGAAGAAACCGGTTGAGATATTGTCTACTTATTAGTGTGTTAGAACTTGATATGACGAAGATATCCCTCCTGGGCCCTCTTGCATAAAAAGTTGCGATTAAACGCAACTCAAAAAATTAAACGCAAGTCCCAAATACGCGATCCTGATTGGTTGAAAATCGAGTTGCGTTTAATCGCAACTTTTTATGCAAGAGGGCCCAGACAGCCTTATGATTATACCCCTATTGTAATATATAAATAACAACCGAGTGCCTTATAATTTTAATATCGGCTTCTAATCTGCAATATGTTGGTAATTTCTCCCGCTTTGATCAGTCCAGTTGCTGACCATTCCCCTACCTTACCAAAAGAGGCGGTCTTCTTTCATTAAAACACATCAGACTATTTTTATTTTTGGTTTTTGTTTTTTGGTGATTATGCTCCAAAAGATTATGTAAAGTGGAAAGGGAAAATGAAAAGAAGGAGTGATCGAGATCGGGAAAGTTGCGAGCAGGTCATCAAAGTCTGGAGATCGTTCTGAAAGAACTGTCGGTATTCCTCGAATTCCATGAATTATCATGAAAGTTCTGAAAAAGAGTTTGATGTAGTGCCCTTGTCTGCGCAGAAGCGTAATTGCGCGATTCTGATAAAACAAACACGCAACGGACACAAATTTTTTATCTTTATCATGGCGATAGGTATTCAAGTAGAAAAGGAGTCAAAATATTGAAAACAATGTCTTATTGCAGACATTTTATTCACAAGCATCAAAATGTTATCTTTCAAGTCAAAACTCCCGAACTACGTGAAAAATTAATGAGTGCGCAGACATGGGCACTATTGTTTTTTCAATGTTCAAATGGTACGGCCGCGGTTTCTTGTGAAAATGGCATTGCTCTTGCTATAATTTTCTATGAGATTTTTTGCAGACTTACTCTTTAGAATATCAGGAACAATATAAAATTAATCTTTAGAGGAATATCTAAGAAATTCTTGTTCATTTTCAGGTCAAAATCTTAGGTGCGCAGCCATATAGAGGGCTCCACATCATAATTTTTTGTTCCTAGAAAAATCTCCATAGACTTTCGTACTAGAGCAACACATACCAAATTATCTTTTTTTGGTCTTTTTTGGTCTTGACCAAAAGTGCTGCATGGGCACAAATTAGGGGACACATTTCTGCGTGTAGGCCACTGTACCCCTGCATCCGCGAAAAAAAAAACCGCGGCAGTTTAACGCTTCATATGTTAACGAAGCTTGACAGAACTTACGGCTTTTGATAAACGGTCGGGTATTAAATTCGCGTAATTGGCGCGTTCTCGTTGAGGAAATTTGGCAGTTCAAAATAAAAATTAAGAAAGCTATGGCATCTACAAAAAGAGAAAGGAATATTATTTTATCAAAAGTCTCCACCGTACGTACAGACGTTTTGATTTGATTTGATTTGATTTGAATTTATTTTTTCCACTTCTGTTTTTTTTCCAACAAGTTGAAATACAATATACATAACAATCATAAATGAATATCAATGATGTACAAAGTAAGAAAGATAATACAAAAATGACATAATTACAATGTTTGTAAAGAATATAACACGAAAGTAAAACATAATAATTATACAAACTAGATCATAAGTACAGTACAAAGATTAAATGAGATATTCACAAAGATTGTGGAGGAACTTATAGTAAAACAAAAGTGGTGGAACCTAAATTAAAAGCGAAGCTTGTATTACTTAGGTCCCAAAAGAATACGATTATGCATTTATACTAGCAAATTTATTTTTCACACAAAATATGGGATTAGCCCAGCACTGGTTGACAACGTATACAAAAAATAAGGAAGGTACAGGACAACACACACACACACACACACACACACAATGAAATGCAAAAAGAAGCAGAAGAGAGAGAGAGAGGGAGAGAGAGAGAGGGAGAGAGAGAGAGGGGAGAGAAAGAAAGAAGGAGGGAGAAGGGGAGGGAGCAGGCCAATCAATATAAGGAACTTTTATAGTTATTAATCAACATTTTCTTCATTTTTTGTTTAAAACTGAAAAGACTTTGTGGCAGTTTTAAACTATCATCCAATGAATTCCAGAGCTTGGTGCCAGCAAAGGTAAATATTTTTTTGGCAAATAATGTTCGGGTAAGAGGTGTATGGAAGAAATTTGATTGTTTTGTTGGATATTTGTGAATGGCGCTATTTCTAGTAAACAAATTTGTAAATATATTTGGCAATTCGTGATTATTGTATTTATGCATGAATTGTGCAAGATGAAAAAGATATACGTCATGAATTTTCAATATTTTGTTGTCATAGAACATTGGATTGGCATGAGTAAGGAAACTTTTATTAAATATGATACGGAGCGTTTTCTTCTGTAGTAGATAAAGTCTCTCAAGCTGAACTTTCGAAGCGTTGCCCCAAGCTAGAATACCATACGTAAGATGTGGTAGGATTAGTGTAGAATAGAGCATGAGGAGGGTGGAAGGTGGGAATACATGTTTTAATTTATTTATAGTTCCAACATTACGGGAAATTGTTTTACACACTTCGTTTATATGAAATTTCCAAGATAATTTTTCGTCAATTATTATACCTAAAAATTTAGTAGAGCTGACTTTCTCAAGAGTGGTGTTATCAATTGTCAAATCACCAGGAAGATTATGAAGAGTGTTGCTAAATAACATAAACTTTGTTTTTTGTAGATTAATTGACAATTTGTTAGATTTGATCCATTGAGAAACATTTTCCAATTCGCAGTTTGCAGCTCTGAGAAGTTTATGTGGATCGGGATCTGACAAGAAGATGTTCGAGTCGTCTGCAAATAAAATGAAGGAGAATAAGTGAGAGCAATGCTGAATGTCATTGATATAAAGTAAGAAAAGCAAAGGTCCAAGTAAACTGCCTTGTGGAACTCCACAGTTAATACTTTGCATTGATGACCTTTCGCCATTCAAAATAACAAATTGTTTTCTATCTAAAAGGTAGTCTTGAAACCACTCCAAGGCCTTACCTCTTATCCCATAGTGAGATAATTTTTTTGATAATATTTTATGGTCAATTGTATCAAAGGCCTTGGAGAAGTCTAAGAAAATACCAATTGTATGGAAGTGGTTGTCTATTGCAGTTGCTACTTTATGAATAAACGTCAGAGTAGCGTGTATAGTACTATGCTTCTCACGGAAACCAAATTGATTATCAGAAAAGATATTATTATTGCGGACAAATCTTATGGTTCGAGAATACACAATTTTTTCTAAAACTTTTGAAAAAGAGGTCAGGAGTGATATCGGCCTATAATTACCCAATTTTGTTTGGTCGCCTTTCTTATATATGGGGACAACCTTCGCTATCTTCATATTTTTCGGTACAATTCCAGATGTGAGTGAAAGGTTAAATATGTGAACAAGAGGTTGCGCTATTTGTGGAATGATATTTTTCAACAATATATTGTCAATTTCGTCAAATCCCGAACTCTTTTTGCTAGGTAATTTATTTACAATTTCAAATACCTCTTTTGTATTGGTTGGAAATAGAAATAACGAATTAGGGACGGGATTTTTCAAAAATCTCGTAAAAGGTATGTCAGTTGCAGGGATCTTTTCTGCTAAATCTGAACCAATGTTGGAAAAGTATTTATTAAAAACATCACATATCTCGTTGTAACTGGTTATTTCCCTATTCATGTGGCAAATCTTATTAATGGTTTGATTATTCTTTTTCTGTTTATTAAGGACATTGTTAATTACTTTCCAAGTCATTTGGATGTTGTTTCTAAAAAGATCCAGCTGATTGCGATAATAAGATTTTTTGGCATTTCGTATCAGATTAGTCAAAACATTTTTGTAAGATGTATACTTATTACGAGTTTTGTCACAGGGGTTATACTTATATTTATAAAAAAGATTGTTTTTCCTATTAATTGATCGTAAGAGAGATTTTGTGATCCAGGGTAATTTGGGGTTCTTCTTATATTTAGGCTTGTTTTTAGACAAAGGAATTGTTTTATCAAGATGTTTATGAAGGATATTCATGAAATTATCGAATGATTCGTCAACATTTTTTGAGCTTAAAACATTGGTCCAATTTTCCTTATTTAACGATAATGCTAGTTTGTTCATATTATTTTCTGTAGTGTGTCGTCTTAGAGAGGGGGCATATCTAGAATCAAATGATTTGTCAACATTTTTCAATGATGAGAAATGTCCAAATATGGGGAAATGGTCTGAAATATCGGAGATAATAATACCAGCTTTTGGTGACGGGTTAATATTAGAGAAAATATTGTCAATGAGTGTGGCGGAAGTGTCTGTCAATCGGGTAGGCCTGGAGATAAGTGGCAAGAAAGAAGCTGCTAAAAGATTATCAAGGAATCGGTGCGAAGAAGAGTGACCGTCAGGCATGTTTAACAAATTGATATTAAAATCGCCCATGATAAAACAATTTTTATTGCTCAATCGAGGATCGTGAATAATATCTTGTAATGAGAGGAAAAATGAATCTAGATTTGAATTGGGAGGTCTATAAATTATGCCAACAACAATATCTTTGGTTCCATTATTTTTTATATGAATAAAAAGTGATTCAACGCACTCTGTTAAAAGAGACAGGTCAGGAATAACAGAATACTCGTGTTTGTTGGATATAAAACAAGCAACTCCACCCCCATGTCTGTTTATCCTGTGATTGGATTCGAATTTATAATGTGGCAACGAGAATAAATTTTGATCTTGGTAATCGGTAATCCATGTTTCGGTTATTCCAATGATTGAGAGTGGAATAGCAGAGTTATCAAGCAAAATTTTCAGTGACTCAAAGTTTCTGTTCATACTTCTTATATTACAGTGGAGTAAAGAGAATTCGTCTTTAAAATTTTCGGATGAGTAAGAATGGAACTGGTTTACAGTAAAGTATTTGGATGGGGTGTGATTAGGAGTTAAGTCAGAATCTGAATCAAGATTGAGTTCTTGGGTTTTCTCGTTGAGTTCCGTTATTATAGAGTCCTCATAGGAGCGTGATCCACCTACATGTCGGGGAGGAGAATGAGGAGTGTAATTAAAAAAACAGTTCTGGAATTCATCTTCATCAAGCGAGCTGAAAAGCAATTCAGACTGAGCCATACAGAAACATAACAATGATCCAATACGCTAAGAGAGACCTGCTCAAGGAGATAAAGAAGTAAAGTGAAGGACGGAGACAGATAAACAACAAACACGAAAACACAAGATAAACAGTAGAAGAAGGATAAAGCACACAAAGATTGAGTATAAGATAGAAATCAACATAATGATGATTAGAAGGGTAGTGCTGGGCTTGACATAGCGTTCTACGGGAGGGAGGCAATTCCATTTCAGTTTAAATATCTCCGGGTCCTGGATTCAATTAAAAAAGAAAATAACCTTAAGATTAAGGAAAAAATAGAATAGCTGTTTCACGATAGGTAAGAATTTGGAAATCGACAAAAAGTCATGACCAGTTGAGAAGGAAACTGTCCAGGTCATAATGATATGACACTGTATGAATAAAAAGTTTGACCAAACTGCCATAAATGACCTGAAAAGACCATCAAAGAAATCGATTAGCGCAGAGGCAATAACTAGGCATTATAAATACATTACGACTATTGTAAGACATCATTGGTAAGTTTGGAGAATGGCTTAGAATACATGAAGAGCATCTACTTCAACATGCAGAATACCAGAAGTGCTTGTACGGTCAAGTCATACAAATCTTGAAGACAGGTGATTCATAAACAAAACATTCGTGCTCGCGTTTACGTTATTTTAAAGAAAGAGAATAACAAAGATATTAGAATACTAAGCAAGAGCTAGTGGTACTTTGAGGTAGTTTAGGAACATTTGGCCAGAAATGCAAGTGCATTCCTTGTTATGCAATACTATTATTATCAGATACAAAAGATAAGTGAACGAGAATCCAGCTTGTGTAAATATAATGCAAATGAGAAGAGCACCGTATACAACCTATTAACTGGTATGCACAGCAGGATAAAATAGGACCTTGCACAAAGACTTTGATAAAGACCACAGAACCAGAAAAAGTTGTGTTTGTACATAATAGATAATAATTTGACAGTTACTCTTGAGTAGATATACAAGTAGTGAAAAATAAGTAAACGAGTAGGATGACAATTGTGCCAGACCAAAAATCAATTTTTAAAAAATGACAGACTAAACAAGTGAGCGAAAATCAAGCTTATGTAAACATAATGCATATAAGATGAGCATCGTAATATATGTGACCCGGCACCACAAAACCACCAAAAAGTCGCAAAAAATTATTTTTCTGATTTTATCATATTTGGATAGAACAAAGTCTCAGCTTTAAAATGATATATGACTCATTATAATTGAAACTTTCTAACCCTTTTAATTCAGCGAATGAAAGGAGCTTGTAAGAGAGGTTTGCTCGTATTAAATAGGGAGGAAATGAGCTCTAAAGTTGAGGCCTGTTCAAGCGTGCGGAGTAAGAAAACAAGAGAGAAAATCAATGGAGAGTGAATCAAAAGGCCATAGCACCCACTATGAATGAATTGTCGGATTAGGTTGATATTTGGTAGGAGTGTTAAACATAGTTTATTCATTCTATTGCCAAGACTTCAAATTGTGAACTTTATTTGTACGAAAGTTATTATGATGCAAATGAGAGTGTTCTAACGGGAGATTAAGCGCACCTCGGTGGCCTGACACCTGCACTAGACAATGCCTATTCACTCCTTTGGGCTGTCTTTCTTTGTTCCCTGTTACATAATACTGGTTTGTTACCTGTGTAGTCATTCTGTTATCATACATAGAACTTGTAATTTAGCCTATAATTAACTTGAATAGGACCTACTCTATTTCTTGTTCACATTGATTAACCTATGCAATTTGTTTTACATAGAACTTACATACTCTTTCCTTCCTCACATGAATAAACTTGATCGTTCGTCCTTTTTCAGACTCTGTTTCGTCATCGAAATGGAACTTAAAACTGCTCTGTAATTTGCTTTCGCGACTATTGGTGAACTGTAATATCAGTATGATGAGATTGTTGAATGTTTATTCTTTCTATCAGTCTAAAAATTATTAGGGAACAGGTAATTTAAGGCCCGTGAGATTGCAGTGATTTTTCGAGGGTGAGCGGTACCGATTAAAAAAAAGATCATACGGGAAGGCGAAGAATTAGGAAGAGACCCAAGCTGTGCGAAAAAAACTGGTCTAGAAAAACTGTTAAAAATTCATCTTCTACTGTGTTTTAAGCTTCCAGATTTCGATATAAGGTTCAGAAAAGAACGATCTTTCAGAAAAACCAAAAATCCCAAAATCAAATTTTCCAATCCAAATTTCCATTTCAGCTGTTTACACAAAATCACGGGTTGCGACTTTTTGGTGGTTTTGTGGTGCCGGGTCACATATACTGTTAACTGATTTGCACAGCAGGAAAGAATAGAACCTTGCACAAAGACTTTGATAAAGACCCGTTTGGGATTTGACTACATGTATACAAACTCAATTCATTTGTACAATTCAAGAGTTTCTAGACTGTTGGTGTAACGTTTGTTTTTCCTAATGATACATCAAAAGTGTAAAATGAAAAGTTCGATTAAATGTACAAGCAGTTTGAACACGTAGGGGCTAGGTAAGAGCAAGAGACAAATGAGGTACCCACAATCGAGTTTTGCAAGTGTTAATGTAGCTTTCTACATAATTAGAAAATAACAGCACCAGAAAACATTTTTTATTTGTACATGATAAACAATAATTGGACAGTTATTGTTGCATACAAGTACAAGTAGTAAAAGAGACCAAACGAGTAGAATGACAATATAGACCAAAAAAATTAATTTGGAGTTAGCGTCTTTATAGGGATGAAGCTATTCCAAAAGAAATCTTTAAGTCTTATTGAATACACAATGAAATATTGACAAGAAGTTAAAAGAAAGTAAGGTAGTAAGAGAAGGCTATTGACCTATCCCAGAGATGGCGTTCGCGCGGCATAGCCAGGCCTTCACTTGTCCATATGACTATGGGCCTGGGGCCTGGGCCTAGAAGTACATGCACTACAAGTGCTATGCATGCGCATTACGGTACCATAACCTAGGAAGGACATGCGATGATGATGAGTGGAGCATCCGCATAGAAAGATAGATTTAGAAATAGACCCACAATCTACTCCTGTTGGTCTGTCTGCCGGTGACAATGAATTCAGAAAATGAGTAGGTAGATACCAGTTTATCAAATATAACCTATTTTGATTCCAAAGCCACATCCAGTTTGCCAATAACCTAACATTTACCTTTTAAAACAAACAGGCAATCATGCACTTTAATACTTGTACGCTGCCGCCCGAAACGGCGAAGGCTTACACGGACAGTTCCGAGGGTGAGAGCTAGCCTGCCTTCGCTGTTCGGGCAGCTCAACTGAGCAAAATAATTGCTTTGAAAAACAGGTTTTTATTTGATAAACCGGAATCTACTTACTCATTATCAGAATCCATTGTCACCGGAAGAGAGACCAATATATGTAGATTCTGGGTCTATAACTCTAAATCTTCCTTTCTATGCTGATGCTCAACGTGTTTTCACTGCATCATGTTTCTAGACTATGGTACGGTACTGCCACATTACAAAATAAGCTCGGGGTGAGCATCATTTGTTGTAGTGCTTCTAGGTCCAGGCCGATAGTCACATAGACAAGTCAAGGCCTGGCTATGGTAGGCTATGCTGCGCGAACGCTTGTACGTACGATGAAGACTTTTGATAAATTGTACTTTTTTTTGACCGTTTGAAGATACCATAGCTTTTGCATTTATTTTCTTTTATACTGCAAATTTTCCTAACGAGAACGCGCAAAACACGCGACTTACCCGACCGTTTATCAAAAGCCGAATCTACAGCCATTAACAAAGATTATTAGACCAAGAAAGTTTATTGATAATGTTATTTTTGTGGTAAGAAGGGAATATAATTCATTAATATCGAGGTACAATTCCTTTAACATGTTATTCATTTACGGGAATACAAACAAAAATAATTTTTTGCCAGTTACATGCGTAGTATAATACCCCTATAAAAGGAGCTTGGTCTAATAATTTTTTCCAGGGCTGTATATAACTCATGCTTACTTTGTTTTGTAATATCTATGAAGAACGACGGCCAATGGGATACACAAGAAAGTGATAGCCACACCAACGCCGATATCTGTATCAGATAGAGAGAAAAAAATATGGGCCAAGTGCTAATTACGCTATCCATCATCAAATTCAGCGCATTACTTCGTAGTAGTTTATAGGTCACTAAATAAAACCTGAAAAAATACAAATTTTTGCTAAAAGGGATAAGCATTTGACATATATTCAATAAAAAACAATTCACCAATCAGACGTAAAATGAAAGATTGTGTTCATTCAGCAAAATGAGTAGCGTTATGACACGCTATTTTGGTTGAGTAAAAATCTTTATACGGGTATCGATACCAAAGATATGAATCATTTACACTTTCTCAACAGTTTAAACAGATAATGTAAAAAGGTTTATTTCCTATTTCAAATTACAAAAGAAAAAACTTTCAACAGTACGCTGCGTAATGCATGATTGAAAGAATATTGGTATAACTTTTACGAAACGTTATCCAGTTGTCAATCCTATGGAATAAACATTTTGCTACATCTTCCTCAGCTGATAAACTGGTTGAAACTAAAACGAAAGCGATAGTGTTCATAGTCCTGAACTCAGTTTATTTATTTTCAATTCAGTTCAACTCAGTTCAATTCCATTCAGTTCGAAGGGACATTTATTTCTCTCCAATAATATTTTTCACATTTTACAAAATAGATAATATGATGTATGCAGAGTATCATAAGCATAATACGAGAGCATGATAATAAAAGCTGGGAAGGAGGCGCTTGTGTCGGATACGCCTAAGTAGATAATACAAAATGGATATAAGAATAGAAGAGAAGACAATACCAAATAAATATCAGAAGGGAATAGAAGACAATACCAAATAAATATAAGAAGGGAAGAGTAGACGATACCAAATAAATATATATATAAATATAAGAAGGGAAGAGAAGACAATACCAAATAAATATCAGAAGGGAATAGAAGACAATACCAAATAAATATAAATAAATATAAGAAGGGAAGAGAAGACAATACCAAATAAATATATAAAGGGAAGAGAAGACAATACCAAATAAATATCAGAAGGGAATAGAAGACAATACCAAATAAATATAAGAAGGGAAGAGAAAACAATACCACATAAATATAAATAAATATAAGAAGGGAAGAGAAGACAATACCAAATAAATATAAATAAATATAAGAAGGGAAGAGAAGACAATACCAAAAAACTATAAATAAATATAAGAAGGGAATAGAAGACAATACCAAATAAATATAAGAAGGGAAGAGAAGACAATACCAAATAAATATATATAAAGGGAAGAGAAGACAATACCAAATAAATATCAGAAGGGAGTAGAAGACAATACCAAATAAATATAAGAAGGGAATAGAAGACAATACCAAATAAATATCAGAAGGGAGTAGAAGACAATACCAAATAAATATAAGAAGGGAATAGAAGACAATACCAAATAAATATAAGAAGGGAAGAGAAGACAATACCAAATAAATATATATAAAGGGAAGAGAAGACAATACCAAATAAATATCAGAAGGGAGTAGAAGACCATACCAATTAAATATAAGAAGGAAAGGAAGACAATACCAAATAAATATAAGAAGGGAAGAGAAGACAATACCAATTAAATTATATGAAGGGAAAGGAAGACGATACCAAATAAATATAAGAAGGGAAGAGAAGAAAATACCATATGAATATAAGAAGGGAAGGTAAGACAATAGAATATGAATATAAAGAGAATAGAAGACAATAAGATATACATTTAAGAAGGAAATAGAAGACAATACAATGTAAACTGAAGAAGGGAATATAATAACAGACGAAGAGAGGGAGAGAAAATGATAAGGGGACTTGATGTAAGGATTGATGAAGATGAAGGATGACTGAAAGATGAAGGATGTTAGCAGGTAATTGACTTACATACATCCCGAAGTGACACCCCGTGAGCAGCAGTGTCTGTAGGCGTAGCTGTGATAATAGAATATACATGTGTACATTTGCAGTACTACAGGAGGTGACGTTTCATATAATTATAGCATATCATTATTTTTTTTTTGATAGCACATGTACAGATGTACAATCAGCTTGTAATTCATAATTCTTTTTGTAGTTTTGTGTTTGTATAAGAACAAGTCCAAGCTTCTGAGACTTTAGCAAATCTGATCATCATATTAAGTTTATATCCCTCCAAGAGCTCAAATCAGACCCAGTATGAAGTGAAATGACACATTTGATGTTCATTTATATTCATATTTCCTCAATATTTGGTCTTGTATGGGACACCGAACGACCAGATACCTTGAACTTGCCCATAAATTTGTACTCTTAATATTGCACATTTTTTTCCTGTGTATAATCTCGATCTCCTAATCATGTCTATTTTTTTTTTCTTTATAAGTTGTTTATTTCATGTAATGTTAAGCGCTTCATAAAATGTTAAAAAACAATCATTATTATTATTATGCTTACGATTATTATTATTATTATCATCATCATTACTATTATACTACTACTATAGGTTTTCTAGGTCAAATTCGCAATATTAGCTTTTTAATTCATTTCAAACGCTCTTATTCAAACGATTTGCTCGTCCCGTTTACTCCTTTGGTTCATATTATATTTTAGTCCTCCAATTCATTTTCTAGCGTGCAAAAATGTGGTTCGAACATCCAAATTAGTTTATCGTCGTTCATTTTAAAGAGGCCAAAGCGTCATTCAAATTCATTAATGACGACTCGAGTTTCTTGCTGGAGTTTTATTTTCCTTTTCATTAATAGGAAGTCAAATTAGTTGTATGTTCATTCATTTTCAAACAGGTAAAAGAAGTACAGAAAATAGCTGGGCTTTGCCTTCTTTATGAATATAACTTCTCAAATTGTGTTGAAAAATGATGTAGTCATCTAATCATATGGGTGTAAAAAAAAATTATTGGACTGCCCTTAACTTTCCATATACTGAATCGTTTCAAGTGTAACTAGGCTTTCGCATCATATTGTCTGTCTCTTTTTATTTTTTCTAATCTTATGTTTTCATTTGACCATTCGCTTTGTTATTTCTTCTTTTTTTTTGGAATCTCCATGGGGGGGGGGGGGGCTCACAGGGCTCGAGCAACCCTAGTCAGAAAATCGTTCCGCGGCGCTTGCGTTTGTTTACAAACTTTGTTTTGTTCCATAATTTTACCTTATTGTAGAATATATATCGTTTTTAATCTTTATCATTTATTTCTGATATATAAAATTTCAAGGACACGACTTTACATATTGTTTCTAAATCTTATTATGTGAAATAAATTTGAAAATTCGAAATGAAGGAGTGCTTTGATAAATCCATTGCTTAAATGCTAATCTATTGATGAATTCGAATTTTAAAATCTTCGCAATCTGAAGCTCCCGTATATCAGTGGGTCAAATTATAATTTGAATACTCATTCTATCAAAATGCATGATAAAAGCATGCTATCGCTTGCCCTAAAAAACAAATTGAATGCTCATTTTTAGGCAATTGAATGGTGATCTTGATGAGCATTTAAATTCGCATAAAATCAAGGGACTTTGCATCAATTCGGATGCTGTTTAGATAAATTTGACCGGGAAAACCTATATTAATACTATTACTATATAGAAGAAAAAAGAAAGGCCACCTCCCGTTGCAAAAAGAAGAGAATTTAAAAGTAAAAGAACGCTGATGAGCTTCTTCTTTCTTATGGGATTTTTGCATCTCAGATAATTTCTGAATATTGCATCACAAAATCCTGAATCCGCCCCTGAGCCTACATGCAGAATGGATACTTTTCACACCCCCCCCCCCCCTCCAACCCTTAATCGCTTTTGAGAGTTCACGGGACGAAATACTCTGATTTTACTAACCCATAGTAGGCCAACAATCCTGATCATTTACTCCAGATCCAGGAGCACACAAGCACTCTGCCGTTCCGCTCTTACTCATACAGGTGCTACCGTTTGGACATAGGACATTGTCACAAGGGTCAACTGGATAATTATACAGATGAGAAGAAAATTGTTTCCGACTCTTCTATTTCACTCCATAGCAATAACATTTCAAAGTCATGACAAAAGGTTCTCATTTACAAACCACTTTTCAAATTGTGATTGATATCATAATGCCTCCCAGTTCATATAAAATTTAGCTTAATAAAAAAAAAACGTGCTCATTTCACTCTTATCATCAATTGAAACACTAAGCATTTGTACTTTTAGGAAACTTCCTATGATTATTTGAGCCTATTGATTAATTAAACTTTCTTGTTAATATTCATCAAATATGTTCATTCTTCTAACAAACTTTTGCTCGAGTTTGTAAAGGCTCATCAAAACCGAGAGAGATATAAATGTATTTTTTTATTGCATGTCCGCTTAAAACATCAACACGTGTATTATGATCTTGATAAATTTGAACATTTTCGTTCTATATTTCGATGCCACTTCATGAACGAAAGGGAACATATAAAGTAAACATGGGCGCAAATCCAGGGGGACAGGGGGACATGTCCCCCCCCCCACCTTTTTGAAGATAGGCGAATGTCCCCCACCCCCCCCCCCTTTTTTTGAATAACCTTTTTTTTTTCTTTTTTCTTTTTTTTGCTTGTCAGAGAATTTTGGAGGCGAATGCCGCCCCCCCCCCCGAATTTCAAAATGGATTTGAGCCACTGAAAGTAAAGGTGGTATCTGTTAGATGATAAAGGAATGGAAGTTTACATCCTACGGAATATTCAATAACATTACCACATTTGTAACCATGATGGTTGTCGTAGCACCTTTCTTCCTCCTTGCACGGGTTACTTGCACATTCATCAATATCTTTACGTGATATGTAAAAGTAAACAAAAAAATCAGTTGAAACATAAGTGGAGGGGATTTATGCTGATTGAAATTACTTGATGTACATTCATGGCGTGTTTAAGCTAATAAATCGTTTGCTTAAAAGGAAACATTGAACAAAATACATTTAAAAGAATTATTCGTGTTTTAACACCAATGAGATGGACGAATAAATGCCAGCTACTACATGTACTAACTGTGGTTTTTCAAAAAAGTCTAATCCATTTGTCCACTATTTTGTAACACACAGTAAAATTTCTTTGATTTTACTTATTACGCATGTTCCGTGTATTAAGCATGATTGTATTGATACTAGGGGCAAGTTTTTAGATGAGAAGTCTCTATGATTCGAAACTTGATAAAATGTGAAAATGTGAAAAATGTGCATCTCATGACATGCCATTATTCATTTAGTAATTATTTTGCTTGTAAGGGTATACACAAATGCAAAGAATATGACTTCCCATTAAAAAATAAAGAAAACAAAAACAAATTGTGGTGTCAACTTGAAGGCTGATGTCTAATCTTCAGTTTGATACCAAATTGTTACAGTGCCACAAATCTGATGATAGATGAACTGTGGGTGACTGTGAGAAATCAGTTCCTATTACAGGTGTACCCAAAATTTTGGATGGCAGTGTACATTATCATAATAAGTTAAATGACATAATCATTTAAATGTTATATACATACATGAATGTATCGTCGTAAGCTCTAAGCGCTTGATGGAGACGTCCAAAAAAAAAACAAAAAAAAAAAAACATTAATTATACATACCGCAAGAACATTCGACACCGATAAATCCAGAGGGGCAAGAACAGTTAACAGTAATGTTGATGTTCACACATACGCCATCACTACATGGTTGAATATGACATAGTACTGGAATGACATCTGCATTGTTAACATTAAAAAAAAAAGAAGATCATTTTATGTTTTAGAATTGTTAAATTTAGTCGAGTAAGTATAGCCTGAAAGGATATAATTATTGCCAATTGCATGTAGTTCCATAAAATATATATTTTCTTGAGTTATCATAATTAGATAGAGGAGTTCAATGGAATCCCTTAAAATTATAATTGTCCCCCCCCCCCCCTCCCACAAATTTTGGTAGTTTTACATTTTTAACAGAATATGCATATACATTCATGTGTTCCTAAGATTTTCCGCGAACCCTAATAAACTAATTATCATGTCATTAATGATCAGATTTAAAGGCCAGAACTTATCTTTTTCTCAATACCTGTGCATGGAGATGAAGTGGGATACGAGGCGATTGTTGTTTGACCAATCGCAAGTGGCTTAGTCGTGTGATTTGTAATAATAGCTGTGGCACCTAAAGAAAAATCATTAAAACAAGAACAATATGTCGGGTTTTTTTTTACAGGATTAACATCATACCTGGATATGTTCTTACACCATGATTACTATCATGACTGACAACTGGGCCCCTTAACACAAAAGTTTACAATCAATTGCAAATTTGAAAGAATGATTCTGATTGGTTAGTGGTCAGCCTATGTGCATACAACGATGATGTTGATTAGCCATTGTCATTTTGAAACTGAATGCAAACATTTGTGTAAAGGGGCACAGGGCAATGTGCCCCGCAAACTACCACTTAGGCCAATAACACACATGTACATAGAGAGTAACGCAACTTTGCAGCAGGGTCGCAGTTATTCGGGTGTAGGTATCTGGAAGAGGAAGAGTTATCCTGGAGTAAATGTTCTAGCGAGTATTTTTTTTTTGGGGGGGGGGGATGTTGCTATTTGGACAGGGGGTAGAAAAGGGTGGTGATCCGAAAATTAATAATCCGATATTTTGTGTTTCTGTTGGGTACGCCAATGGAAAAGCGTATAATGTTGCAAGTTTCTAACTGAACTTTACATGACATACATGTCGTCCCTCTTTTCACGAAGTGACGGTAACGAGGAAAATCGCATATTTTTCAAATTTGAGTTGCTTTTGTTTTGTTATTGATTTTTGCATTTATGGACATTCACTAAAATCTTGAACCTCGCAAAGTTTCCGACCATAGTGTCTAATTATGTAACTATGGCGATATCGTCAACGGGGAAATACCTAGTAAAAGGATTTTTCTATTTGCACGAAGTGACGGCTTACGGCCGTCCCGTATGTTTTACGTGCGCGTCTGAGATCCGTCACTTCGTGAAAAAAAAAAGAGCGCGTCCTTGATTATGCAAATAATTAAACATAGAACTAAACATTGAAATATGATCTATCCAAGGGTATAAAAATTATTCACTTTTCATACATTAAAGAGGATGAGATTATGGTTTAAAACTTTGTAAGCGATTTATTCAAAACTAACTTTCTTTGGTTGCGCCCATATCCGTCACTTCATGAAAACAGGGACGAGGTGTATAAAATATCCTGTGTGTTATTAATCTTACCTATAAAGAAATATCTACACTGAATGCAACTCTTTAATTAAGATTGAACAGACACATAAGGCCGGCATGTTTTATTCTAAATGCTTTGTTTTCAAAATGGTGATAATTATCAGAAACAGTTGAGCCTGATGAAATATCCCGTTCAGTGATCCTTATATCGTGGGTCACTGAAACAAAAGGCTCTAAAAATGCTATCAAAATATTGGCGGAATATCCACTTGAAATTATCTACGTTAGTTCAGCAAAATCTTAGGATAACAGTGTCTAAATAATGTTTTAGAGCACATTACCTGGGACTGTATTTAGTGTTCCCACAGTTGTAGTGGTTTTACTTCTACTTGTCAGATGCGTGGTGATGGGCATATGGGTCGTTGTGGCTTTAGTACTTGTATTGCTGTCAGTTGTGCCCTGCTGTAGTTGCACAGAGGCTCCAAAGGTTGATGGAGGGTCTAGATCCTGTTCTGTTTTTAAAAGAACAATCCAGTGGGCCTGTATTCTGTATGCTGTCTTTCATGTTAGTTAGAATATGTTCCCTGTCATAATAAATCTATACGGGAGCAAATCATTAGTTCATTCTGCGCATAGAATGCTACGTAGTTTCGAGAGACATCTACTCAAACGTCAATGACAGGTGTTAATTTCGCGGAATTTAAATTAGTCATGACAATATTCATGCTTTTCACTAACATAAAAGATGGGAAAGATTTCAGAATACGGCCCTTGGTACAACTTTTTTACTTAACGCTCCACTGTCATGCAAAAGCTTCACATCAACGTCGCGGGGGATAAAAAAAAAATCACGATCTACACTTTTGTAAACGTTCCCCCGTTCTCAAAATGAATTTTCCTTCATTCTGTTCAAATTTCATTTATCGATGACACTATACACACCGATACTGGCCCGGCTCACAGAGGCGTCATTTAAATTGCGTCATTACCTACGCTAATCGAGCATGTTAAGGCAATTGATCCATACGCCAGTTATCAAAATATTGTTTCTACATATCGTAATCATTTTTTAAGCTTTACCACTCTTTCATGACTCGCCAAAGACCGTAACCTTACATCAGCAAATGACGCCTCGCGTGGGCCGGGAACTAAAAGTAAAGTTCAAGTCGGGATCGGAGTGAAAGACGCTATGATATTATTGCAATAAGCCAGGTCGTAATTAAAGTCTGCGCATGTGCAGATAAAGGTCATTCGTACCGAGTACAATTGACCTTCATACAATTTCATAGCGTGCGCACTAGTATGATTTTAGTTGTTAAATGTAGCGTATCAACCAAATCAAGGGCCTGTAACATAAAGAGATACAATCAATCTTACGATCAATTGTAACTCTTCAGTACATGGTTAGCCATAGACTTACGATTGATATCAATCGTAAGATTGATTTATCTCTTTATGTTACAGGCCCCAGATGCGAGTGAGCGTACAAATTGGGGTCATATCAGGGTCATTTGTATCATATCAATTGCGAACTGGCTTATTAATGTGATACAACGTGAGCTTCTGGCTTTTTTTTTTTCACGCATCCGTCCTTTGCAAAAGCAATATACACGTGTCTGGCATCAATGTATAATGCGAAAATATAACCAAATTCGGGGGACTTATGGCCGTTGCACGTGAGGTGTCATTTTAATTGCGTCATTACATACGCCAATCAAGCCTATGGAGGCAAATTAGACCTGTTCACATAGTTATTCAAATTTATGGATGTTTTTTTCCAGGGACCTAGTAACGAGGTAGGCCTATTCCATTAACCTGTTAATGACTGAACTACAATACTTGGAATCCAGTTTGCATACATTACTTGTTGCTATTTCTGGCAAGCCTCTGACAAGCTTTTAGGTTGTCAAGAACAATCTTTGTTTTAAAGTTATGCATACAATTTGAATATATTTGTGAACAGGTCTATTACCCAGTTCGTAATTAGTCTGCAAAATGTAATGTTGATACAGATCTAGACCTATATCCGGTAGGTAATTTCAATTTTTTCCTTTTTTTTCTCTCTCTTTTTTTTCCTCCTTTTTTTTCTCTCCATTTTTTTTGTTTCGGCGTGGAACTTTTGGGGGAGGGGCTACAGCAACCAAGCCCCCCCCCCCCACCAGTACGCCAGTGGTATTGTATGTTGCATTGTAACAGGTGTCACCTATCACTTCACTTACAAAATCGCTGTTAGCTCACTGATGATTGACAGATGATGTCACAGGGGGAAAATGATCTGGATGATTTTTAAGTGGGTGGGGCCTAGCAGGTTTGAGGAAATTATATTTCAGAATATTTAAAAATCTATGAAACATATCTAGAAGTTCAAATATCAAAATATGAGATTATGTAGGACTGCACACCAACAGGTATCAACTTGCATTTGGATAGTATGGGCCCTTTAAATCAATTAATTTAATCAATGAATTTAAAGAATTCATGCAAAGATTCTGAGAACTTCCAGTCTTGCCACAAGCATAACAATTTCAGTTTTGTCATCCCATAATCTAGGCCAGTGTCGCTCCAGTGAATGCCGTAGGCGTAGTGAATGTAGTGTAGCGTACAGATTTGTGCAACGCGACAGTGACCCTCTCCCTCCACACTGGCACTGCACTGTGTGATGTGAGCGAGATCCGATGCATTTTGTTTTATAATATTTCTATCGTGTTTTTTTTTTTTTTTTTTTTTTTTTTGTTTGTTTGTTTGTTTGTTGTTGTTTTTTTTTGGTTTGGTTTTTTTTTTTAACAGGTAGCAATATAATCGGATTTATTGGGCTTACCATCAGAATCCGAAGTCAACTATCATTAACATCTGAATTTTGTCTCATTTTTTGCAATTCTCCGTCTGTAAACAGTTTAATATCGTGGCTGTCTAGCACTCGCCATATATGTGTGTTTTCCTAAGTTTTTATTCTTTTCTCTTATAAAGAAAAATGCACATAATTTTAAAACATTTCATACAATATTACAAATGATTTTTTACATAAATATAACTGCTAACAGAAGTTTCACATTTCAAAACAATAATACAGAACACGATAAAAACTACTTTCGAAAAATCAACTGAAGGCAATTTCAATAGCCCTGTCTATCATCTTTAGAAATGTGCGAACATTACAATGGCGTATTACGTAATCCGAACCTGATTTCTATGGGCAGTTCAATAGTCCTTTGAAATTGCCCTTGAGTTTATTTTTCGAAAGTAGTTTTTATTGTGTTACAGATAAATTTTCATGTAAAATATATTTACGAATAGAAATACACATTTCAAAAAGAATAAGATTCGTATATTCAAGTTACACATTTCATTTTTTTTTAAAATAACAATAGAAAATAAAAATGACAATCGATATGTATTTTTACAGTTTATAAAATCGCAAATAAAGTTTTAAATGTCGTATGAAATTGCTTTATTTATATATTTTTTTAAAATTATCATTAGGTCAAACTGGCAAATGAATTTTAACAATTTTCACAAAATCTTTTTTCCATTTCCTTCAGAGAGAAAGAATGATTAAATTAAAAAGAAAGAGGAGAGATAAGAGAAGAAAGAAGAGGATAGGAAGGAAAAAAAATGATATGCCATACACTATATATTAGAAAGATATCTTTTCGAATTCGATATCGATAGTGCATATCGAGGCTTAATTCATGAATCCAGTAAAAACAATTTAACGGTCCCCACTGGCTCTCAACAAATGAGATTGCAGGTAATTCTTTAGCCGTTCTATAATACGCGTGCGCGTACAAATTGGGGTCATTTCAGATTCAAGTACCATGTGATATGGCAAGTAGTCCTAAAGCTACGCAGGTCCTAAAGCTAACACACCTCGCACATACGAGCAATGCGACGCGTTTATTGCGCCAAAATTCTGCTGTGATTGAGCAACGAGCATGTCATTTAGGTTTGCCCCCCCCCCCCCCCACCAAAAAAAAAAGTATTTTCCCTTTACTTTTGTAATATCACTATTTGGAAATCAGGGTGAAATTCATATCAGGCAGCTTCAAAATGAAGATTTGCATTAATTTATTACGTCTGCGTAGCTTCAGGACCCTTTCACTTTGTAGAATAAATTTTGACATGGCCAGCGATACTGACTTGGCCATCGATACTGACTTGAAAATGTTAGTTACTGGCGATCGTTCGCCCCAATTTTCTCAACGAAACAACTTCAGATTATGTAAAAGCAAGGTAGATAACAGGAATTCTCATATACCAATTTTTTTTTTTTTTTTAGCCAAAACAAAGTGCGTAGCTTTAGGTCCCCCCCCCCCCCCATTATACTAATTACGACCTTTTTTGTTGTTGTTGTTGCACTGTCATTCCCTCATGTGGCGCGTCAAAGTCAGCAAAAACAACGTCTCCTTTGCAGCAGGCAACTGTTCTACATATGCATTTATTCAATTCAGGGGTAATAAACCCTTGGCCATGTGATTCTGAACTTGAATGAAGATATACCTGTACTTTTGTTGTTGTCTTATTGAATTGTGTGGCCTCCATATGTAGCAATCCAATTGCATTTAATTTCCCCTCAGAAAAATTACATAATGCAGGCCTGCTCATCCCTGAGCGTCCATGAGCTTACTGAGATGAGAAATTTGCTGAAAACACATTTCTGAATTCCATCGCTTAGCCCACTGCACACGAGGTATTATGTCACTATCGTCAATATTACACCAACTATTTTTTTTTCCATTCAATATAATTCATGTCGCATTAAACAGTGAACAATAGCCCCTAAAGACGGAACTTATCTCACATAAGTTGTGTATGCACTCGTAAGCACTCTTTCGTTTGTGTAGATTGCCAAGCCCAGTCTGTTATCTTATATATTCAAGATAATTTTCCACAGTAGATCACAAAAATCAAAACCATACATACCACAGTAGACTCCAGTAAAGCCAGAAGGACACTTGCAACTGAAAACTTCAGTGGAGCCATACCAGATACATATACCTCCATTGCGACATTGTCCACTAAAGCATGGATCCTGGACACCCAAACCTACAGAAAAGTAAATAACGAGCAAAATAATTGTGATGCCCAGAATGTATCATCCAAAC
This sequence comes from Heliocidaris tuberculata, assembly GCA_025618425.1. Lineage (NCBI taxonomy): Eukaryota > Metazoa > Echinodermata > Echinoidea > Camarodonta > Echinometridae > Heliocidaris > Heliocidaris tuberculata. The sequence goes on from CM046841.1 coordinate 20,634,626, forward strand.
ACCTGACATGATAAAATGGGTGTTTGGAAGAAAAAAAATACGCACATAGATTTGAAGAAGAAAAAAAATCTGTATGATATTCCCAGGCAGATTAACAATAATCAATTTTGAATGAATAAATACGTACCAGAATCACAATTGACTCCAATAAATCCATGAGGACAATTGCAAATGAAGGATTCAAGGGCGTATTGACAGATACCTCCATTTTGGCATCTTTGAGGATAACATGGGTCAACTGTGGGGAGTATGGTGATATACAATACAGAACGAGGGGAAAGAGATACTAGAAAATAATGTCAATATGTATCATAAAAGCAATTTTCCCTGTTTAAAAAATTACTTCGTTGCATCGATTAAACGAATCCGCATTATTATACTCATCACAATGCCCCCAAAAACACACCTCTAAGGGCTTGTCACATTTGTCCTATAACGACAACGATAACGAGATTTTCCATTAAAGGTGTACCCTAGAGCTGCCCTACTGAACAGCCACGAGCATACTTACACGTACACGCCATATAGTAGGGTGTGCCTTTAATTGGAAATCTCGTTATCGTTATCGTTATCGTTATCGGACACATGTGACCAGCCCTTTAAGGTCGTTTTATAATGACATCCTTTTTCCACATGTCTGTATTTTACGACACCAGATAGGTAAGTACGCATAGAACCCGTGTTGCGGGCTGCTTCTTGTTTCATCTCCCCACTTGCTTTTACATGTATTTTCACGTCATTTACGACATCATCAGTTGTGTAGTTTCAATTTCAGTTCATTGCTTCTTATTTCACAATATACATTTTACAATCTAAATGTCACAAAATAAATGGTGCAAATGGTAACATAAAATATTATACTGTCGGAGACTGTACAGAAGGTGAGTAGCTCATATCTACTTGTTTTCTTGCAGTATTAATTGAAAAGACGCCTACAAGAAGCGTGGAATATGGAGGAGCCTAAGGTGAAAGGGATACCCTTGTAAGATATAGGCCCCAGGGTATTAATATTTGTACAGTCTTTTAAAAAAAATTAGTTGGAACAAGCAATGTATGATTACAGCAAATTGCGGTGTATATAGATAAAAAATCAATGTAAGTGACAGTAATAAAATTCGCATTCGAAGAAATGAATTGAATGTTATCTTATACTCTCGTTACTATGATAATATAACAATTCACATTATTTGAATCGCACTCATGCCATTACCCACATCCGCGCACACACCAATCTTCTCTTCCTTTCCTCTAGTCACTCAGTGAAAAGACAACAGAAAACGATAGGCCTACCTTCATAACAAAGTGATTCCTGGAACTCCTCAGAGCATTCGCAAATGGAATCCCGCAAGTCCAATATTGACATATCATTTTCAGGATCACATAATTCTAAAAAAAAAAAAAAATGTTATGGAAATAAATTATATCAATAAAGATGCCAAGCAGCATTTGCACACCTAATTATGATTACTAAATGAATTACAACTGAAGCTGCAAATTATTTAAAGAGAATCAAAATATTCTAACCATTTAAGCCTAGCAATATAGATGTTATGGTCTAGTGGGTAAAACTGATGATCACAGGGTCCGGGGTTCGAGCCCCTAACCGCATCACTATTGTCCTTTGGCAAAACGTTATTCTAATTTACCACCCTCACCCTACATGCCCTAGGTAAGGTAAATGAATACCGGAAGGAAGAAATCCACCGAATGCCCATTTCCCTTGACAGGGCACTCAAGTCGTCGGAGTGATATTATTCATGCGTCTTCGATTGGGTCGTGAGATGTATGGTGCATAATATGTTGTCATTATTATAAACATTCACAATGTGAAAAAGATTGAATTTGGGCACAGACATACAGAGAGTTTAGCGAGTTGAAGTCTAGATATACACATTGTATGCATGACACTTTACACTAAGATTCGTCGGCAGTTCCTTGCTACGTTTGTAAAATTACGAAAATGTTCGGTTCAAAATGAATAAATATGAATGTTTCATTTTACAGTGTGTTTCATGAGGTGTTGTGGGCTAGTGGATAAGTTTCCGGACTGTGAACCACAAGGTACAGGGTTCGAATCCCTGCCACAGCACTAACGTCTTTTGGTAAGACATTAATCTACAATTGCCACCCCCGATCCAGGTGAGGTTAATGGGTACCTGACAAGAATGAATTCCTTAAAGGGAAATCCAACCTTAATGGCAAGTTGTTAAGAAAGAGGAAAAAACAGAGAAGCAGATTGCTGAACATGCTGAATGTTTGAACAACATCGGACAAGCAATAAGGAAATTATGAATTTTTAAAAGTTGTAATCACTGTAGATATGGAAATTTTAAATTGGCCGAATAGGTAATGTCACTGTGATGTAGAATGCGGACAACTCCCCGATTTGCCCCCCCCCCCCACACAAAATGACGAATATGTTGTTTTTCCAGAATGTATTACTCAGTAGGATCTTTTTCTTTCTTGAGGACCTGTAAGAATATGCTATCTCCGATATATTTTTATTACTGCCCCGAGGGTATAAAGGCGCTTTGGAGAAAACCGCAAATTAATGATATTTTTGTGTACCACAAACGGGAGAGTTGTCCGCAAATATGTCACAATTGACTCACCAAATCTTCAATGTCAGATTCGCATAGATGTAGTGATCTCATTTTGCAAACATCCATAACTTTCTTATTCCTTGTCCGATTACTTTCAAACTTTCACCATCCTGTTTTTCTTATTTTCTGCTTTCACACAAATTATCTTATTCCCAAGGTTGGATTGCGCTTTTAAAAGCTAGAGCGCCGTAATAGCAGCCATGGTAAAGCCGGGGTAAATTGTGGAGCTCTAGGAATGTCCAGTTTGAATCAGATAGATATGAACACTATACAAGAATCCACTGTTATTATCATTATTTATGATGATGATGAGTGTATTGTGAATAAAACAGGTCTTTCATAGATATCATATCTTACCATGCAATGTGTAGATGTAATGATCAAGTTTGACATTGTAATAATTACAATAACACAGACCAAATTGTTCCTCCGGTACCGTCACGTTCCATGTGATGTGGATGGAATAGACCGGTTTGTCTGCAATGCCTGTCATGTTTACTAGTAAAACAAATAATAGAAATGACAGAAATGTCAAAGTTACCAAAAATTATCTCCCTAACAGAAAAGTTAGTTTTATGACCTAAATTAGCTCATATTTCGAGTATTTCAAAGATCTGCTTCACTCACTAAAACCATTGGATGGATACTAGTTCGGAAAACATAGATAAAGTGTGTGTGTGTGTGTGTGTGTGTAATATATATATATATATATATATATATATATATATATATATATTAAGAGAAATGATCATTCTGAGACGGTCGTACCATCACATAGTGATCATTTCTCTCGCTATACTTTCCACTATGCAACTACATGTATTCCCACTGTTTGTCTCTATACTCGGATGCTATTATCAAGTCAACTGCTTGTCTGTGGAGTAATATTCCCATTGGTTAATGTCCTATGACATAGGTGTAGATGTAGAGGGTAGATATCCTTGGAAGATTTCCTTGGCGGTAGTTGTCTGCCAGTAGTCCGGCAGTGTATTCCAGGTGTACTTAACTTGCAATCGTGCCGGAGGAGGGGGGGGGGGGTAGCTTTTGACCAGAAACATATCTTGATATTAGTGACCAATGGTAGTCATGAAACGTCAGGTAGTGAGAAAAAACTGTATTAAATGCAGTTGTATTCAATAACAGAGCTTTAAAAAAAACACACACACGCGACAATGAAATGCATTTGAATGAATAACATCGGCTGAGGCTTATAGTAGACCAGCCAAGATGATTTTTTTTTTACTTTGGACGGCATTTTTGGGTAATGCTTGGCATCCATGCTTAAACTCTTGCAAAGATACTGAGGAGTAAGGTACGGGCGGATGCCACTCGCATTTTTGCCTAAAAATGCCATTTTTGGCTCAAAATTTAAAAGAATGTCAAAAATCACGATTTTTATTATTTTGACCTAATATGTAATACCTGATAAAGACTTTTCTAGTGATGTCAGTTTCATTTCAAGTTTGAAGTTATATACCCGATTATATACATTTGAAAGTTGGATATTACACACACATGTATGGCGTAATGAAACATAAAACTGTGATTTACTCAAAATAATAAGTTGTGAAAATTACCGATATTTCAAAGTTTTTTTACCCAACGTAAATTTGTCAATTTAAACGATTTTTCTTGATTAAACATATAATAAATATTGTCATGTCACACACAGAAAAGAAATTATCCGATAAGGTGATAGATAACTCATTTTATGTTATCCCAAATGGAATGATGTATTTTTACTCGATGCGCATTTTGAATGAAAAAACAATATTTGAATGTAAATCTAGAGTCTAGGCTGATAAGGCAATTATCCCATGTATTATCAGTATAGTCCATGGGCCACAAACTGAAATGTCCCCACCCCCTTAAAAAGAATCTTGAATTAAGTTTTTCTGTTAGATGGGACCATTAACTATCAAAATATGCTTCTTTGCCCTAAATTAAGAGGTGGGCGTGACCACAAGGGCTATTACCATGGCAACGGATCAAGAACAGTAGAATTTCATAAAATGTCATGTATTCATGATTTAGAAAGTACAAAAAATGATTGTAACATTAAAAAATGATGTATCAAAAGTTTCTCAATTGATTAAAACCCAAATGAGAGTCATAAAAAGGGCCCATCGTATTTGAAAATGGCTGTTTCCATGGAAACAGTAAGAAAAAAAACTGATATTTGAGCAAAGAAATCCCTTGATGCTACCAAAAAAAGAAGGAAATATTAATATTGTACAGGATTATCTTCTCTTTTACAGGACACTCAGTTATCATAATTTGTAAAGGGGTGATGGATGTGACCACTACATGTTAGGTCGTTACCATGGTAACAAATATATTCATTGTATATCTCATAAAATACAGAACTATAGTTGTTTTCAAAATGAAATATTGGTAAACATCTTATAATTTTTGTCGCCTATTTGATTATATTCAAAACTTTAGTTTGGAGTTAAATTTGATTTATTTAAAAAAAAGAATATGTTGCCATGGAAACGGAATGTTAATGAAGATGACATCTTTCAACTAAAGAAAGAAATGTAACTAACCAACCAATAGAAAATATATAGCAACCAGATTAACAAACACCCTCGGCTATTAGAATCTGCTAGTCAGCTGTGAATGTGACCACTATATATAGCTGTTACTAAAAAGTAAAAGCTTATGCAAAAAGTGGTGTTGTCTTTCTACCAGAATTTCTATTTACTTGATTCAAATCTTGATACAGAAGATTTTTGTCCCCCCCCCCCCCCAAATTGGTGATACCAACATTTTTGCATTGAACATGATGACAAGACATGTTACTTGATTCATTCAAAATTTCATTTATTTATTTATTTATTTGAACTTATCCATACAAGGAAAAAAACCTGATCAATATAAAACTTTGCATCATGGTCCTGATGTAAAAGGAATAAACAATAAGGTATAGCATAAAATGACAACAAATTTTATAATAAAATGCATAATATAGGCACATGATTAAAAAAAAACTAAAAAAAGCAACAACAATAAATTTCAAAAATAACCAACTGATTATATTATGTAATGCAAAGCCTAATGTGGAATGTGGATAACATCCATGTACTAATGAGACTAGGAGATTTAAAAAAAAAAAAAAAAAAAAAAAAAAAAACATGACCAGTATTAAAAATATCCCATACATAGTTCTTTGTTCTTTATGGATTGTCATCTAAAAGAAGATTTGATTTGATTTTGATTTATTTTCCGTTTCAAAATAATTATACATGATACATATCGATCAAATGATTAAACATATAGCAATGTAATAACTTTAGTATATCAAACTAACATACAAAAATAAAGGGTACTAAGAAGAGTACAAAAAATAATTTACACAAACGGATCATTATTGACCTAACATATAAAATGAAACGGAGGGGCATGCTGAGAAAGCAATGCTTGTATGAAGCATGCCCCAAAGATTTAAGTACGTAAAAGGGTTTTGGTCAAACAAATTTATAATAATTTGGATATATAGTGGCGAAAGTTACAGAAAAAAATTCACGGTATGCCAACATAGGTTTATAGGAAAACAAAGAGGAAGAGTGAATAGACGGGAAATGGAAAGGAAAAGAGGTTGGGAGCAGGAGCAAAAACAAGGTCGTTAGGCACGTGTTCACAGGAAAACATGAAAAGGGTGAATGTTCATTTTTTTTTCTCTTTCTTTTTTTTTTTTTTGTATTAAGCTTGACCTGTTTGAAGGGGGTATAGGCTGAGCAGATATTTTTTTAAGTTTACGTTTAAAAATGTTAAGACTAGGGGATTCCTTAATTTCTTTATCTAAAGAATTCCAATACATGGAAAATGAAAACAAAAACAAAGGTGCTTTGTGCAAAGAGTGTTCTTGTTAGAGGGAGGTGGTAAGCATTGCCTTGTCTCGTTGTATATTTATGTATGGTGTTGTTCTTTCTAAACATATCGTTAAAATGGCCTTAAAAAGTCAAAGTACTTTTGAAATTTATTTTTGAAAGTCACACAAAGATCATATACATACATACATATATCAATGGTATTCATTAAGGTTAGCTGGCAAGTAAACCTGGGCCGCGGAACCGGGGGGGCTGCAGCCCCCCCCCCCCCCTGCGCACTTTTTTGGAATAGACACGTTTATAAAATCACGTTTATAAAATCTCAGAAAAAGGTTAGAAAATTTTCATTGATGAGTGAAATCAGATCAGCCCCCCCCCCTTTCAAAAACTCTCCGCGGCCCCTGCTATATGTAATCATAAATTTAGTTTTGATGTATACTTAAAATCACGAGTTGGCAACTAATCAATATTGGTCACAGACCAAGGCGGCAAAGCGTGTCGTGTTGAGAGGGGGGGGGGGTACCAGCAGAAAAAAAAAGAACTTAATATATAGCTAGCTGTGACATCCAGTGGTGGATCCAGGGGGGCCCTTTTGGCGGAGCTTTTTTTTTTTAATTATCCTGATAGACATCTAGGACTTCGACCCCTATTTTGGTGGCAGATGCCTTTTTTTTTCTTCCCCCCCCCCCTTTTTTTTCTTTTTTGCTAATCACTCTTTCATATCGAGACTTCGGCTCCCCCTTTTGAAAAATCCTGGATCCGCCGGTGACATCGGATTCTTATGAAGAGGAAAAAGTAATCCTGGTGGGGTGAAAATTACAATCTCATCATGAAAAACTGGACAGACCCAGGGTCGTTGCTAGGCCTTTCTGAGTGAAGGGGGGGGGGGGTCGAGACCACTTATTTACCGACGAGCCTGAGTTACCGATAAACCTTTTTTGGGGGGCAGGTGCAGAAGCTAGTAATATAATTTTTTCTCTCAACCAGTGTCAACCGTGAGTCTATCTTCATTTAACAAATCTAATTCGAAGAATTTTTTTTCTTGCCGATTTCTAATTAAAGCAACGCTTATTCCATTTCGGCGAGCGAGCGTTACGAGCGAGCGAAAATTTTGATGCCTATCATTTTTGTATTGAACATGTTGAATAGCATCTTCCCGCCTACCATCACTTATTAATCAAATGAGTGTTTATTCCATATTCGCGAGCAAGCGCCCTTTTAATGTTCTATTTTAATAACAATTGGCAGCAAAAAAGGAGTATTGTGGCTGCTGGGCGGGGCGGGCTCAATAGTATTTAAGGGAATATTAATTTTTGACTGGGCGAGTAAGCATAGATAGCGAGCGAAAAAAATTGACACTTCTCTTTTGATAATAATTTATAGCATAAACGGGATCTTCTTGCTGCGAAGCGGGGCGGGCACAATCATATTCAGTAAGGAAATGTTAATTTAATTTTTTTGAGCGAGCGTAGCGAGCGAGCTAAAAAAAAAATCTTTTTATAATGATTGGTATCATAAACGGGATCTTCTTGCTTTGAAGCGGGGCTGGCACAATCGTATTTAAGGGAATGTAAATTTTATTTAAACTGTTTTTATTATGATTATAGTAATTTTTAACTTAAACGGGATCTTCTTGGTACGAAGCGGGGCGGGCACAATCGTATTCAGTAAGGGAATGTTAAATTATATAGGTGAGCGAGCTAAAAAAAAAATAATTTTTTTTTTTTTTTTTTTTACAATGATTGGAAACATAAACGGGATCTTTTTGCTACGAAGCGGGGCGGGCACAATCGTATAAAAGGGAATGTTAATTTCATTTTTGCAAGCGAGCGTAGCGAGGGATAAAAATAATAAACACTTCTCTTTTGATAATAATTGATAGGAAAAAATGGGTATTCTTGCTGCGGGGCGGGACGGGCACAGCTGTTCAATTTATTAATTTTTTTTTGGCGAGCGAGGAAAAAAAGAATAACACTTCTCTTTTGATAATAATAATAATAATGATAATAATAATATATCATATTTATATAGCGCATATCACAATATGTCCTTATGTGCTGTGAGAAAGAGGAAAAAGGAAAAGTTCATAAAGAAGCTGGAGATGAGTGAGGTATGCTCAACATACATGTACTTCATCTAGTTACCAGTTAACACTGGAAGTTATTTCTAAAAAGTAATGTTTTAAGTGCCTTAAAGTTGTCAACGGTATCACAATTTTTGATATTTTCTGGCACTTTGTTCCAAAGTTCTGCTGATGCAACTTGAAAAGAGCGTGACCCATAAAATTTTGTATTTATTTGTGGAATTGTGAGAAGGGACTTTTGGGAAGATCTGAGGTTTCTGTTTGGTATGTATTGGATAAGTAATTCAGTCAAATATGTAGGAGCCAATCGTTTGGGGCACTTAAAGGTTAAGACAAGGATCTTATACTCGATTCTAGCTCGAACAGGTAACCAGTGTAGTTTCTTCAAAATAAGAGAGATAGATTCACTCGAACGGGACCTCCTAACAAGCCGTGCAGCAGAATGTTGGATTCTTTGGATTCGGTTCAGTTGAGTTTCAGGTAGATTGTAGAGAAGAGCATTACAATTTTGATAATAATTTGCAGCATAATTTGGGTCTTCTTGCTGCGGGGCTGGGCGGACGTAAACAAATTGAAGGAGATATATATTTCATTTTGGCGAGCAAGGGTAAAATTAGGCTTTTAATTCATATTGAAAAGCATCTGCATATATATACCACACCTTTTATTAATCACTGATATCAATTATCACACAAGCATTATTTCATACTGGCGAGCGAGGTAGCGAGCGAGCAAATTTTAGGTATGTCATTTCATATTGAAAAATATCTGCCTGCCTACAATACCTTTTGAAATTTCTTGAACATTTTATTTAAGGGGTCTACTGGCAAGCAAGCGAAGCGAGCGAGCTCAAAACTTAGAAAACTTTGACCCTTAGGAACCAGCATAGAAACAGAAAAAATAAAATTCCTCCCGAAACCTCCCCCTATATACTTTTGCATGATCCGGTCTCAGCACTTCCCGAAAAGCTAGGGTGAACCTACTCCGTCAAACTAGTAATTCTTCATTATATGGTTTGTCAGTTTTCTGTTCATTTATCAAAACATTATTACATTTAAATTCATTCCTTCATTATTTGTTAGGTTACTTTATTTCAAGATGATGTACCGTCAATACCAAACACTGTTCTTGTTGTCAAAATGCCTTATCTCCCTCTTTCTCCCTCTTTTCACCCGACGACGGCACGAATTTACCGACGGTATCCTGACCAGTGTGTGTGTGTGTGTGGGGGGGGGGGGGATGTCACATCCCCACATCCCCCCCCCCCCCCCTGGATAGACCTAATTATATCGACCATGTATGGGAAGAGGCCGAGGGAGCTTTGGGGAATTATAGAAAACAAACTTGCTCATTAATTTTTAATAGTCGCTTTGAGACTATATGTAGAAAGGCAAGCGGGCACTTATCACAAGGGAAAGGACATTTATTCGAAAAGACAAGGAGCTGGTGTAAGAGTAACAACAGGTCTGAGGACTACGAGTTCACCTGAGTCCATAAAATTAGAATTTAGTGTTTATTGCCAAGGGGGGCTGGGAACGCTGTCCCCAGCCCCTAGGAGGTATACATACCCACTTTGAACAACTTAAAATTTCCTCTGCCCATGGACGATGTCGAAAAAAAGTATTGGTGAAAATCCAATTCTATGATATTAATAAGTAAAATATATGGCACTTCAGGGTGCTATATGTATTCAATTTGAAGAAGATTCCCTTTACTTAAGGATGAGTCCTATATACCAAGTTGCGTTAAAATTCAATAGTGCAATATTGAGAAGGAGTAATATATTGCCACAGGGGCACTTCATGGCTCTGCCCCATGCCTCATTAAGGGATGTGCACCTTATTGGAACAAATCCAGAGTCCTCCTGCCTAAGGACGATTCATAACTGGTTTGGTTAAAATCCAGCCATGCATTTTTTTAAAAGAAGTTGAAATAAAAGTGAAAAGTTTAGCACGACAGACGACAAAGATGGTGAGCGATCGCATTAACCCAATTGAGAATTTTGGCTCAGGTGAGCTAAAAGGCCAACAATCAGAGGCGAAAGAGGCACTTCTTGCATATCATAAGTGACACTCAACAGCTATGAGTATGAGAATGGAAAAGGGAGACTGGAGTATTTATTATTTTAAAAACGGCAATTATTTTTTTTTTAAATGGGAAAAGGGACACCTAACAGATTGATAGGGGCATTTTGATCAGAGGAAGGAGCTCTTATTAAAAACGAGGGTACTTATTAAAAAGAAAAGGGGCACGTTTCATAAAAAAGTGACATTTTTTAGGGGTCAAAAGGGCACTTAATGGAAGGAAAACGCCATGTATCAGAATGAAAGGGGCAGCACCTATTAGAGAGAAAGGATCACTTTATTGAAAAAAAGGGAATAGGGGTACTTGTCTAAGTAAAACGGATAGCTCTCAGAAGTGTTTATATAATACAATGCACAATATCATACAGAGTATTGTCTTCACATAATCCTCTTAATACTTAAGTCTGCTCATCCCAAGAGTATAGAATTCCATATTGATACATTACACGTCATCACTGAATATTGTTGTTTGTTTCTCTCCCTTTCTGATACGATGTTCCACCTCCCGGAGATTGACCCATTGCATTCACATGACTTTATTTTTTTTTTCGAGAGGAAAATGATATGTTTGTGGAACCCACAGCAAATTTATAATGAACCATGATATATATATATATGTTATAATGTTCATATAACATATAACATTCTCCCAATTATAGTTAATGATAATTTATATAATAAAGATAAAGTTTTGCTTTTGCACAACAAATCAATAGAACCCCCAGATATCAAAGATCTTTTTTAACCACTGATATATTATGCAATATTGCAAATTGTAACTATTGTAATTGTAAGTATAGTGTTAAAAACTGGTGATTAATCTCCTTGAATAATTTTGCAGAATGCGTACAATAATTCTTTTTGTAGACTTTAATTTATTATTTATTTATTCTTTTTTTAACTTGATGTATGAGTGTGCTTTGATAGTATTTCGTTGCTCTGATAATAAGCTCCATTTAGCATCAACCTGCATACATGTTAAAAGAGAGGGTTTTTAATCATCCACAAGTTCTGTGTCTCTGACGGTAAAGGCCCGATCAGACCAAGGAGGTACTAGTACCTCCTTGATCAGACTTCATCGATGTTCACTATTATATAAATAGTGCATGTGCATCTTGTCTATCATGCACTATACTGGATTGTGTGCACGACAGATACTAAATTATCCAGAGTGCAGTTTTGTTTATATAGACCTGCACGAGGGATGATTTTGTATTTGGGGTTCATATAGTCCGGTAATGGTGCATAAATAGAACATGCACTGTAAATAGACCCCTGGATCTATAGCTGTTATTGTGTATTAGGGCCGGGCCCTAGGTCTAGTACGGGATTCCCCGTGCAAAAATCAAAGTTATAGTACACGATCGTGCCCTATAACAAAAGTTTTGCACGTCACGTGATGCAGATCTAACCAATCACAGCGCGTATTATACATGCACTATTTACTATAACAAAATATTGGGACACTACCAGGGACAGATTGGGACTGCTAATCGGTTATAGGGAATTGGTATATGACTGGCCCATCCATTCTGTAACATACATGCTGGCAAGTTTTCTTAATATTCAATATGATTATGATACATTATAAATATCTTGACGAGACCGACTTCCGATCGGTCGACCAAAGGATGAAAGTCATGGAGACAAAATTTTGATGGGGTGGGCGCTAATGTCTTTATAGCTCAAAATCAGCTTCACAGTATTTAAAGTTTGTGAGCGAGCAAAAATGTTGACATTGTTTAGTCAAAACACTTCTTTCTAATATCTAGAAAGATTTGAATTGAAAGCTCAGGTTATATCTATTAAGGCCACCGCACACCTTACGATTGGTCTGCGATCCGATTTCAGAAGAAAATATAATATCATTTGACAAATCATTTAAAAATGAAAAATATTTTTTCATTGAGGGTCTGAATAGTCATACAGATAGTAAAATCGATAATACGGCCTTTGCCGAGTTTTCTAGTCGGTGGAATGGCCAAATCGGCTCCGAGTCGCAGTGACGTCACAAAAATCGTACGACTGTCTACGATTTGAAACTAATTTTCCCCTTATTCCTTGTAAAAAGCTGACAGCTCACCGAAACCCTATGTTTCGTATTCATATTACTTTTCAGAACCTGATTAGGGTAGATTTCATTCGTTAAAATGCCAATATTTAATGTCATAGCGATTTATTTCACAAATCGGATCGCAGACCGATCGTAAGGTGTGCGGTGGCCTTTAAGAATCTGACATTTGCTTGTATGTTGTTCAATAAGGAATGTGTGGTAATTTTCAAATTCAAATAGTTTGTGATGTGTAACACATCCACAACCAACTTTAAAAGGCCAAGTTCACCCCCAAAATTGAGTTGAATCAAAAGAGTAAAATTCCCCCCCCCCCAATAAAAAAGAAAGAAAAGAAAAGGCTAAAAAAATCATTAAAATCGGATTAAAAAATGAGAATTTATGGCATTTCAATTTTTGCATTGTTTCATGAAACAGTGACATGCATAACATGGGCAGTATGCAAATTATTGAGCGGATGATGTCATAAGCTCACTTTTCCTTTTCTATTTCATTATATGAAATTTAAAATATTTCAATTTTCTGCTCCAAGAATGTAAGTTTTGACTCCTCATGGAAAGTGTAAGATCATCATTATTATAACTTATAGTGTTACAGTGAAGAGAATCTTTATACACATCTATGAAGAAAAAAAATGAAATATTTGAAATTGCAAATAATAGAATAAAAAAGGAGAATGAGCTTATGACATCATCGGCTCGCTACTTTGCATACAGCCCATGTTATGCATATCACTTTTCACGAAACTATGCAAAACTTCAAAATGTCGAAAATTTCTTATTCTTATCCGATTTTGATTTTTTTTCTTTTGCTCTTTTGTTTATTTAATTTTACTCTTTTGATTCAAAATGTCGAAAATTTCTTATTCTTATCCGATTTTAATTTTTTTTCTTTTGCTCTTTTGTTTATTTAATTTTACTCTTTTGATTCAACACAACTCATTATTTGGGTGGACTTGGCCTTTAAGGCAAACAAGCTGATTCTCATAGCTATGGGAAAAAATGATATATGTTTCATTTATTTTGTATTGGTTGTTTACATTTCATCTTCATTAACATTCTGTTTCCATGGAAACAGCTTTTTTATAAATCAAATTTAGCTCTACTCCAATTAACTAAATTTTTGAATGTAATCAAACAGGTGGCAAAAATTATTAGTTGTTTACCATTATTTCATGTTGAAAAAAACCACAGTATTTTATTAGAAATACAATACAATAAATATATCTGTTACCATGGTAACAGCCTGCACAATGTAGTGGCCACATCATCACCCCTTTACTAAAACAAATTATGATAACTGAGTGTCCTGTAAAAGAGAAAGTAATCATGTACAATATTAATATTTACTTCTTTCTTTTTTTTTTCATTAGCATCAAGGAATTTTTGCTCAAATATCAGTTTTTTTTCTTACTGTTTCCATGGAAACAGCCATTTTCAAACATGATGGACACTTTTTATAACTCTTACTTGGGTTTTAATCAATTGAGAAACTTTTGATAGATTATTTTAAAATGTTACAATGTGTTTTTGTACTTTCTTAATCACAAATACATGACATTTTCTGAAATCATACTGTTCTTGATCCGTTGCCATGGTAATAGTCCTTGTGGTCACGCCCACCTCTTAATTTAGGGCAAAGAAGCATATTTTGATATTTAATGGTCCCATCTAACAGAAAAACTTAATTTAAGATTCTTTCTAAGGGGGTGGGGACATTTCAGCTTGGGGCCCATGGACTATACTGATAATATATGGGATAATTGCCTTTTATATACTCTAGAAGTCTAGATGTACATTTAAATAGTGTTTTTCATTCAAAATGCGCATCCGGTAAAAATACATCATTCCATTTGGGATAACATAAAATGAGTTATCTATCACCTTATCGGATAATTTCTTTTCTGTCTGTGACATGACAATATTATGTTTAATCAAGAAAAATCGTTTAAATTGACAAATTTACGTTGAGTAAAACACTTTGAAATATTGGTAGTTTTCACAATCTATTGTTTTGAGTATAAAATCACAGTTTTATGTATCATTATGCCATACACGTGTGTGTAATATCCAACTTTCAAATGTATATTAATCAGGTTTATAACTTCGAACTCGAAATGAAACTGCTATCACCTGAAAAGTACTTATCAGGTATTACATATTAGGTTAAAAAATAAAATCGAGCCTGTGAAAAGAATTATCCTTTGAGCCAGTTATTAAAAATATCGCTGGCACTATTCATCACTCTTTCATGACGCGTAAAAGACCGTATGTCACTGACGCGGTCATGAGCGGCCCTAACGTAAGCAAATGACGCCTTGTATGAGTCAGGCTTTGCGCGAAGACTTTTTTTTACATCACAGTCATTACCCTACGTGATAATGAACGGGGAAACTTATAGTACTACCCTACGTGATAATGAACGGGGAAACTTATAGTACGTTTGAAAACATGAATTAATTTCAGCTTCAGTTAACAAAATAATGCATACCGTTCTCGTGACACATGTATATGCAATGTGTGATTTCCTTGCGAGGGACTGCACAGTGAAGTTTCAAAGATCAGTCCATTCTGTTTTATTGTTAATTTCTGACTCTCCAATATATTTTATCAAAATGTGTAGCTGAAATTTATCATATCTGGGCCCTGTAACATCAAAACTTGAAATCGATGTTACGATTGATTTTATGATTGATTGTACATTGTAGTCAATTGGATCTATCGTAAAAATCAATCGTATGATAAATCTAAAGCTTTATGTTACAGGGCCCAGGAGTTTTTTGATACCCTATAAATTTACATCCTTTAAAAGCAGGAAGAGATTAGGCTTGCAAACATCATTACCAATGCAAAAAAGGAAACAAAACAGAAAAACTTGTTAGTCTGTATTGGAGACTCAACAAAAAGATAAAGACACAAAGTAACGCTATTACCATGATTGCATAGTTCTCGTGTGACGCCGTAGTACGTGTCCACATTGAAGTATTGTTCACCGTAGCACAGTGCTGTTTCATGACAAAAACAAGAGGGGAAAGCAAAATTGTTGTATTGATTCAAGAACAGATTTTTCCACATTTTGTTTTTCCTTTGCTTTCACGTGGAAATTACTGCATAAGCCTATAACCTATAATATATTTCATGACAAAAACAAGAGGGGAAAGCAAAATTGTTGTATTGATTCAGGAACAGATTTTTCCACATTTTGTTTTTCCTTTGCTTTCACGTGGAAATTACTGCATAAGCCTATAACCTCATAAAACTATAAAAAAAAATAAAAATTAAAAATTAAAAAAAAATAAAAAAAAAAAAAAAAAAAATATATATATATATATATATATATATATCTTATTTTATTTTTATTTTATTTCATTTCCAGGAATACAATATCACATTAACAGAGAATACAAAGTACGTACTACAATAACAGAAAAAGAAGAAAAGAAAGAAAGAAAAAAAACACCAACAAAAGCCTGCGGATTACCAAAAGAAAACAGGTTCCTGTACAAGGTTCTCCTCGTAGACTGTTTTCCTTTCTTGTTAAAGCATTATTACTTCTGCATTTTCATCATGTAAAAGTCCGATAATTTCCCACTATTATCATACCAATAAGTGTAGTGATAATGCAATTTTGGAAATGTGCACTGCAGCTGAATAGTACTTCGGACAGGGGAAAATTTTGAATGAATTGCTAAATTCAAAGGCGTTTCCCACATCACGGTGACTTTTGTTTTAAGCTGCTAGCCGCATGCATAATGTCTTCAATGCTTTTCAGAAAAGGGAGATTGTGAAATACATTGTACCCTTGTCCCTCTTTTGCGCTCTAATGGGATTTCAATTCTCTGCAACATTTTAAAATAATAAACTTTATCGTAGTGGTGTTCCCAGCCCATGTAAGAGACTAAGTAATTAACCTCTCTTTTTTAAATTACCTTATTAATTCATGGCTGCTGACTGTTCTATGCATGCAAGATTTTATAAGATGGTCTTTAACAGCTTAGGCTATAGGGTACCAAAGTGTGACGTCATACCGGCCAAGGTTTCATTTTCACTGGTTCCAAACAGTGTTGTGCTAAACAATGGCGTGGTGATCACACCAACGCCAAACACTGAAATTGCCCTGCTCCAGCCCGTTGCTTGAATGATTTCACGGTGAACCTCATGCGCAGGCTCTGTTGTTTGAAACCAGTATCCTGGACGACGGGCGAATATGACGTCAGCACTTCGGTACTCTATGCTCCTTCACTCTCTTTAGCTTGACCTCTCTGTGATGTCACAACCGAATATACTAAATAAACTCACAGGTGGTTGCACATAATACACAACTTTATGAAGCAATAATAACTAAATTCAATATTCCACATCTATTATTCAATGCCACTGGAGTATAGCTGGTGGCTGGTCGATTGATTTGCAGCTTTTTCTTTTATTTACCTGTACCGTGTTTCAAAAAAATATAATTGGGAACATTTTACATGACATGTTGGTAAACCAGGGATCTCTTCTTAAAGTTGTATACTATGTTTGGCCGCGTTTGTGTTCGATCAGTAAATTTCAGCGGTGCGACCGCTATATTAATCAGTTTTAGTCAGGCGCCCCGGAGAGGTAACTCTAATGAGAGTTTAGCCTAAGCCAGGGGCGTCGCTACAGGGGGGGCAGGGGGGCGGCCGCCCCCTATCATTTTTCAAGCGTGCAAAAAAAAAGAGGAAGAAGGGGGGAAAAGGAGAAAGAGAAGGGGAAATGGAGAAGAGAAGGCTAGGCCATGCAATTATAACATAACTGCTATAGTCCTATTTGTTATTTCAAGACCCTCGACGTGCGACGTTGCTATACGCGTCATTTTGCCCCCCCCCCCCCTATTTAGATACC
>CM046841.1:20654664-20684377 GCA_025618425.1 Heliocidaris tuberculata
CTCTACATCCGCAGCATTTTTGGCAGCAAAGCTTGGTTTAGGGGCCCTTTGGTGTTTTTTTAGGGGCGTGCTACTTCCCCTTCCCGATGGAAATTTTCATGTTGTGTATATATGGACGGTTTTACTGGACGGACGAACAAAAAGTGTAGAAAAACAGGCAAAATTGCTTTTTACGACTCTAATAATTCTCTTGCGTAATAATTGAATAACATACGAAACTTTCATCAAAATAAATACATAAGCGTAAGAGCGTGCCATGAAATCTATTTATCAAATGCAGATTTTATTTTCAAAATACTTCGTATCGAAAATAGAATCTTACTTACTTCCAAAGATAGAGTAAAGACATAATGTCGCTATCATCAGTCCCCAAACCAAGCATCTGATATCCTTCATTTTGTTGATAAAATGCTATGTTTGTAGTGTCAGTGGAAGGTTTAATTGACCCTACTCCGATGGTAGATTGATACTAAATGATGTCTTTTACGAAGAGGAGCAGAATTAGCAAGCGTAACAATTAATACCTAACAGGTTGTCAGTCATCTTTTTTCAGTTTGCGTTTTATAGTTGACTGATTTTTAATTGGATGTCAGTTCCATGGTGGACTTATTAACTACTTAACATTCATAATATTTGCACTTCTCTTCGGAAGTGCCATTTTGGTGACAACTGTCTGATTTTTATCATCATTTTCATTCGGGTAAAATTATCGTCTTGTCAGAGGTTTGATTTATCTTGTCTGAAATATGAAATTGGGCTACATATCTGTTTACACTGCACTTCCCATCGTTTGATGCCTAATAAGCAAACATTAATATATATTTCATGTCGCAAATTTCCTGTCTCCCTTCCACATCTCCAAATCTCTCGCTTCTGTCTCTTCCATTTTTTTTTTCCTAATAAAATTGGAGATTCGCTAAACATACGAGGAAACAATGTGCATTACATTAAGAGTGCATCATTAGTTCCGGTAATGTTAATGTAAGTTCCGGTAATCAATGGGGAAACTAGATAATCATGTCATAAATAAGTCTTACGCTGAATGTTCGAAATAAATGAGCTTGGTAGAAAATGTACACAAAAGCTTCATAAATAAGGAAATATGAGGAAATCGAGGTTTTATTCCCGTATACTTCGTAAGACGTTGTTTAATTCTTTCAAACTTTAGGTTCTTTAAGTAATTTAATCTCCAAATATAATTCTTTTACAAGAACTCCAAGTTGGCTTTCAGCCCACATTCATCCTTTTCCCTGCATGCATGTAGATTTCCAAATGTATTGGAGACCTGGCACTATAAAGTAATATGTTTGAATTTTAGGCACTTGTAGCACCATACTTTTATGTTGTCGAATCGGTACGTAAAATGTACGTGCAATCGAGGGAATATTTGTACATGTATCCCTAAAATCGTCCAGTTCCACGAATTACACTGAAGTAAGGATTTAAAAGAAAATTGGCAGTTTAAGGTTGTAAATAAGTCTGCAAATGTACTGAAACACCTTTTTTCTAACTTGCACTTACAATTACCAATAAATCAAACTGCTCAGTGTTTCTTTCTAACAATCGTGATAATGGTGTTTGCAAAGAAAGAAAATTGGAAGGGATATTATCATATTTCTTGTGTCAATAGATTTTCATTATTGCCTCGAGATACCAATCATATCATTGCCTGGCCATTAAAGTGTTCAATTAATATGCAACATTAAAGGAGAATGAAACCCTGGGGAAAAATCAATGTTAATGAAAAGAGAGGATAGAGAGAAGCAATTTTTAAAAAGTTCCATCAGAATCGGTTACGAAATAAGAAGGTTATGAAAGTTTGAAAAGTCTCAATTTACTTTCTGTGGCGATCCTCAAACTGGCAATGTAGCTTCAAAGTGACGGGTTTAGTAGTACAACTCTCCATATGTTTTCTACACAAAATTTCATATTTTCCCCATTATCTCTCAAGGTGCAGCTTGTCTCCTTCTTAGCTTAAGATATATCATGGGAAAATGTATTTGACATAACATATGTTGAGTTCACAAAAAGACAAGCAGCATCTTTAGAGATAATGGAGAAAATATGAAATTTGTGTACAAAACATATGGAGAGTTGTACTACTAAACCTGTCACTTTGAAGCAACATTGCCAATTTGAGGATTGCCAGAGAAAGTATATTGAGACTTTTCAAACTTTCCTAACCTTGTCATTTCGTAACCGATTTTTTAAAACTATTTTTAAATGCTTCTCTCTATCCTCTCTTTTCATTAAAATGGATATTTCCCCAGGGTTTCATTTTCCTTTAATTAGTAGACATTGCTGAATGTCAGCTGAGCCGACTGTACATCGTGAAATTTGATAATTAAATGCAAGATGTAGAGTGAAATTACTCTCCTCGTATTGAGAGGATTATGTTCTCATTATGTTCTCATCAATTGGATACAGTTGGCCAAATTCACTAAACAAATTTAATGTGGCAGAATCAAATAAAAATTTAATCTTTGCACACATCATTCATCAATCCTTTATAGTGAATAGTGATTTGATTTGATTTGATTTATTTATTTATCTTTATGATCCTTTTTTTCTTCAAACATATTTTACAAACTGAATTACAACATAATAAACAAATATTAATACATTATCAAATAGAGTAATTGCATTGTATAATTAACGTAAATGAATCATAAAGAAGGACTGTCACATAAGCAAAGCTTGATGGAGTGACAATCTTATACAAAAAAGATTGAAATACTAAAGAAAGGGGGATATTAAAAAAAAGAAAAGGAAAGATCAAAAAAAGAAAGAAAAAAGACTTTTCGTTGTATTCAAAGTAATAGAAGTCAATTAAGGATGGGGATGAGATGAGATGTATGGAGGAAGAAAACATAAATAGAAGAGGATGGTAAGTAGAAAAGTGGACTGTGTTGAAGAGATATTAGTGAATGGATAATACGCGCTGTGATTGGTTAGATTCGCATGACGTGCAAAAATTTTGTTATAGTGCACTGTAACTTTGATTTTTTGCACGGGGAATGCCGTGTTAAATGAGCAGGGGATGAGTCATTTGTTTAGATTGCTATCGTTTGAATTTCATCTTTCTCAGCATTCAATTTCACGTTTTTGGAGTTCAGAGTGTTACACATCACTGGAGAGCTAGGCTAACATTTGGAGTTCATTTGTGAGGTAAGCAACTTTTGTAGAGTTAGGAAATCAGCAGTAGATCTAGACTATAAATTTATAGACCTAAGACCCGGGCCTAATACACAATAACAGTTATAGATTTAGGGGTCTATTTACTATAACAATTAGTGCATGTTCTGTTTATGCACCATTTATACTGGACTATTATGAACTTCAAATGCTAAATTATCCCTCGTGCAGGTTTATTGCACTCAGGATAATTTAGTATTTGTCGTGCACATAATCCAGGTAGACAATGCAATATTTATAGAAAAGTAGGCATGGTATATACTTTCTCATTGTAGGCCTATTTAGGTTTTTCTGAACCCTTCATCAGGGCGCTGAATATGAAATATTATGAAACAGTAATCGTACTTTAATCGAGTGTCTGTAATTAATTGAAAGAACGTAAATTGACTTTAAATTGAAACTTTAACAGTTTGGACCGGTCGTCATGGTCATTAGTACTTCCTAATGACCGGACACCAACAAAATTACGTGTTTATTGGCCAAATATATCACGTGTACGCTCTCAGTCAATCATCTGACTAGGATCTACGTCACCATTTATAATCTTTATTGCTCCATTTCTATTGCTTCAGAAATACTTTGGTCTTTATAATTATGTATGACACACACCAGTGCTGTAGGACTCGAGTCCGGACTCGGACTCGAGACCGGTCTCGAGTCCCTATTTCTCGGGACTCGGACTCGGACTCGGACTCGGACTCGGAATTGGACTCGGACTCGGACTCGAGCCACAAGGACTCGGTCTCGGACTCGGACTCGACCAATGGTGACTCGTGACTCGGGCGAAAATCGGGCCGAGACCGGCAACAAGACCGGCAATTTTTCCTGTTTTCCGCTTTTAATTTAGCTCAAAAAATTACCCCAGGGCACGCAAAAGAAAAACCCCGCTATTTTCGCGCACCTTGCTCGATTGAGCGGTATTTTAAACATGAACTTTAAAACATCGACCGCCGTAACGGTACGAGAATATTGTGCCCAAATAGATGATAGACGTTAAGATTAGTAGTTTTGTGTTCGTATACACAGACAAGTACATGTATTGAAATTGATATTAACCATTTGGAGATGGATTAATCTATAACACCCGTTTCCCCATAGACCCCAGCCTGGGATATCTTGAGCAGTCTCAAACAGATTACTATTCCACTTGTATTTCAAGCTAGTATTATGAACTACAGTTTTTATCTTTATTTTTTACTTGCAACATATGTTCCTGTCGCAAAAAGTCAAATGTGGCAAAAAGTCAAAGTCAGCAATTTATAATTTTTGGCAGTGTCAGACGGTTTTATTACGGTTAAACATTTACTCTCGTATTTTATACTTGAGGCACTTAGTCATGTAGTCAGTTTCCAAAATGAATGTTGCACTTGTATTACAAGCCATTCAGCCAGTTTAATGAACTAGCTGATACATGTACAAGGGTTTTATTAGGGTTTAACGATTCACTTTTTTATTATTTTAATCAGCTATTTGATAAGATGGAACTAATGGTGTTCTTGGTGAAATATTGTTTTTCCCTATTTTTTCCATTTTAGTTGGAAACTTTCTTTTCTATAATCTGGCTTTAATGGCTTCCAACCTAATATCTCTTCGTTCTGTTGATGAAAAATAAAATTACAGGCCTTTGAAATGAACAAATATTAATTTGTGTATCTTTTCTTCACTGTGAATCTTTCTGTTATATCCTGGTTTTACTTTTTTACTGTTGCTTTCTCCGCTCTCTCTCTCTCTCTATCTCTCTCGCTCTGTCTCTATTTTGTTTCCCCATTTTACTACTCTACTGCTCCGTTCTCTCTCCCCTCTGTCTGTCTGCCTTCTCTCTCTATTTCTTTAAAGCACTGGGCTCTAGTGCAGTTGATATGTCTTTCTAGATATTTCAAAACTGAACTTACAAGCATGTTATTCCCCTTTTAGATCCTTCTATTATTCCTTTCTCTTTCCTTTTTCTTAAAAGCGCATAGGGCCCGTATTATAGTGATATGCGCTATAAAAATACAGTTCATTATCATTATTATTATTATTATTGAGGTATCACAGAAACAATAAAGTCAACTCTCAATAATTATTGTGGATGCAAGCAAAATACTTGGCCTGGTAAGGCTTGTTCACATATGAGTCATTTGTCAACGAGACATGTACCTTGGCACAAAAGGAGTGCATGTTCACTTGTTTAGTATTTTGGTCAATAAAACTTCTGAAATTCCACCACTACACCAAACCATTACCGAAAATAGCCTATAGACGTTTATCTCAACATTTTCAATTCAATTTTCTTACCTTCTGTCAGAATTTTTAGTGTTAATAGCTGGAAATCTTTAATCTTCTTAAGCACCAAGCGACATGTCACGGCGACAAATCACTCATTTGTCCGCATTTGTACTATATTAAGAAAAATTACAATATATTAAATTCTCTGAGAAATGGAAGTTTTCAATGTACCAGATTCTATTTATGTTATAGAGAGTTCACAGTGAGGCATTTATCATAATAAAAAATAATGTAACGTTAAAAAAATTTGCAATTTAAGATGTTCCCATCGGGACTCGGGCTCGGACTCGGACTCGGATGTCCAGGACTCGGGACTCGGATGCCAGGACTCGGACTTGGACTCGGACTCGGACTCGGACTCGGACTCGGACTCGGATGGGATGGACTCGACTACAGCACTGACACACACACAAAAATACACCAACGTCTTCTACAACGTTTGCCGAGCCCAGACTACTGCTTGTCTATATCTCACTAAAACATCTGTAATTTTCATCATGTGATGCGTCTTTCTTTCTCTTAAATTACATGGCGTAAAACCTGTAAAATAAGCCATATGGTCGCTTTAACATTTAAAGAGTACTTAAACACTTCACGACAACCTCGAATAATGGTAAATCCTGTTGAAAGTGTCATTATCTATTAAAGAATATATAATTGTAAAACTGAATTCACAAACTCGAAGTACATTATTTTGGTACTAGATTGGTTGACTAATGAGGACTTCGGCATAACACATCTGTGTCAGTTATTGGTGCCTTTAACTGGGTTGTAAGTTGACTTTTTTAAATAACGAGCATTTGATTTATAATTTTAATTTGAAGATGGCCTCACATCGCAGGATTTATGCTATGCACCGCGTTTCGCCACCGTTGTTGACCGTGGTTTTGCTGTTGCTGTAAACAGATCTGGCACCTTAGCCACGTTAGCCAAAGCTACGGCATCAACAACAGTAATCAGTGGCACACTGCGCAGCAGAAATCTCGTCGTATGAGACCACCTTTGCATTATTTTGATTCCAAACATTTGCCATATCACTATTTTTTTCATACAAATCTAGCAAGCAAATTCCTTTTCACAACAATTTACAGGCCAGTATGACTGGCGGTAAGAGCATCAAAGTATGTAATCGTTTGCAGTTATGTCAGAAGATCCATCTTTTAACTTTACTTCTTCAATTTTTACAGAGTCAATCGCATCAGGGACTAGATAATTATCATCGGGAATAGTAGCGTAGACATGGGTCTCATCTCCGGTGCCTGTCTGTTCCTGAGGAAGAGAGCTTGATGGAGTATACGCTGTGTTTACCATGTCCACTACTCCATTATGGTAACCAACTAGTCCGACTGGCTTCTCTGATCTGTTGCCACACATCCTTTAAAAATTAAAGGAAAAAAAAAATAAATATAGAACCTCGGTTCCTCATAGTGAAATCAGTTGTAAATCACGCTTACAATAGTTATTAAAAGAGTTATTTTTTTTAAAAAAGATTATTTAAAAAATCAGATTATTCTTATGATTATCATAGCTAATCCTCAGTGGTTAAAAGTATAAATTTCCTTTAGTAGTAGTAGTAGTTGTAGTTGTAAGGATGTAAAAAAAAGTAGAATTGGCAGGCCTATTATCATGATTATGAATACTGCATATTATGGATTTCCGCTGGCGACAAAAGTTAAAAAAGGGTGACAAAATGAGTGACACTATTTGCCATGAACATGTATGGATAACAATAAAGCGTATCGGAATGCATAAGTCACATTAAAAAACTAATTGCTTCATTTCATTAACATGATCAGGGCTTGGGAGAAAACTTCCTCCAATCTTACCCTCCAAATCTTCCTTTGAACAAGACAAAGACTACGCCCAGAGCAAGAAGAACAACAACGCCAACTGCCACCCCTGCGCCAACAAAGATAGCTAGGATAAATAAAGAAAAAACTACTGTGTAGTGAAATAACATTTTTGATTATTCAAATTCGATTGAGATAAAAAGACAAAAATGATTTAAAACATTGATATATGACAGAAATAGAGGGGACCGTGCAATCACAAACACGAAGAATAATATTTCGCACATCGTTACGAAACACTGGAATACCCCCCCCCCCCCCAACAACAACAACAACAGCAACAACAACAAACAAACGAACAAACAAACAAAACAAACAAAACCATCAAGGACCTGCATGGAAGTCAAATCAGAAACTCCACAGACATGTAGCTATTTGAGAAGCCTATATTTTCGTTTGATTTTCCCAAAACTGCAAAGCTTACTACATGTACAATCATCCAACTTCATCTTTTAAAAGGAAAACTTGATATCCTTCCCCTAGAATACCTACCCTGTTCGTTTATGGATCTAGCTGGTTCGGACAGTGACTTTGTACTTGTTTGACCAGCCTTCATTGTTGGAAATACGGATGACTTTATTACAGGCGACAAGATCGTTGAGCCATGTGATGGATCTGGCTCCAGAGCAGCTGTTTCAGTAGGTCGTGTTCGTGAAGACACAGATGGATCTGCAGTTGCCGTTTTGGTTGTAGAGGACATCTTTCCTGCTGAGAAAGGTATAAAAGAGGAAGAGGAAGGGGAGGAGGAGATGATGTCGGGGGAAGAGGAGGACGATTGCTTGGTCGATGGCGAAGGAGTTTTTGTCTCGTGAAGCGAGGTGTCTGTGATCAACGACTGCGCTGTCGATGGGGTATCGAACGCTAAAAATAAACGAGAATAAGGAACAATTATTTGATGCCTTGAGACACATTGCATCCTTTTATTGTTTTATATGTGTCACTATCATATATTATGCCAAATGTTAACTTTTATCATGGAAAAGTAAATTATTCGTAATATTAAAAAAAATCAATTTCCTGAGTATTATTTTTCCATATGCAAACTAATCTTGCCCCTCTTGATTCTGAACATGGCCTTCTTTCTGGATCCCCAAAATGCATGGTTGCATGTGTTGAACAATTAGGTTTAATCAAGAAAGTTGTGTGCACTTTTCTTCCAATATAGGCTATCGAGCTGGTAGGCCTGTAATTTCACCCTGTACAATTGGATTGATATGTGTATGAAGGTCTGCCTTTGATATTTTTCATCTTGTGTGACCAATGTGGAAATGCATTATCCCAATTTGAGGAGGCGTGAGGGCTTAATGGTAGAGCAGTGGTCTCGTAACCAGGAGGCTTTCGGTTCGAAATGCACTTTAGTAAGGCATTGATTCTCATCACCAAGTTCTTCGGAGGGGACTTCCCGGCGTATGCCCCTGGTTGCTTACTTACAAGTATATACTCGTGTTTTTTTTTAACAGTCGGGTTAAATAAATCATTATCATGAATACAAGGAACTTACGCGTAAGACTAAATGTGATGATAAAGCTGCCACCATAATCCCCATATGTCGTGAACTCTACCGTAATAGTGTCCTGGAGAGCTGAATAGGGGTAAAACGATTGCGAACTCGTCCCTCGTGTTCCTCGGAGATACATGGTCAGCAAGTTCAACTCGGATGAGACTCTGACATAGTCATCCGCCGAAGAGGGAAGATCAGTTGTAGCAGTCACCTGAAGGTTGTGGCTCTCTTCGACACTGAAGACCAATGTCCACTTGCACGTTTCTTCATCATCGTATCTATCTGGAAATAGCTGGAGGAGTATTATGTAGGATAGTCAATTCCAAACGTCACTGACCATAGCATTGTGTTAATTATGTGGATTATGTATGATCGATTGTATTAGTTATACAGGCAAACATGTTCATCAACATTTTTCTTTTGACGTAAATATTGCCTTAGATTTATCGTCCGAGTTAATAACAACAGCAGCATCGACCCCCCCCCCCCCCGAAAAAAAAGGGTTTAGTGTGTTTTTTGTTTTTTCTTTATCGAGATGTCTCCAACACAAAAGTAAAACCTGGATGATTGATCTTTACGCTTTTAAATATACAGTGGAAACTTAGTATAACGAGGTCTTTGGGACCATCAAAATTACCTTGTCATAGCAGGAATCTTGTTATCAGGTTTACAATAAAAAACACGATAGAATGTAAAGAGCGGGGACCTGGAATATTAGTTTGTACTGATGCTCTTCATTGAAATATCTTTGTAATTTGCAGAGTAAACATTTTTTTGTAAAAATAAAGTGTGGGCCACGCAGACACAACGATAAACTTCTATATTGTATAAAGAATATTTCTGAAATTCACTAAATCCAAAGTACTATCGATATTATTCTGTTATTTTACTAATTTTTGAGAATTGACAAAGTATATTGTCGTCGCATTATCTTAAGGGGCACCCCTTATGATCTTACTAACCGGAGATACTACGTAGAGGGCCCGGTTGGGCAGGAGATCTTGCGTTGTTTGTGAAGAACTGCATTGTCGAATAACATCACCTAGAAAAGAAAACAAACATTTAATTCTCTTTCCTTTTGTAACTTTCATCTGCAGATATATTCATTATATTATATATATATATATATATATATATATATATATATATTATTATTATTATTATTATTGTTATTATTATTATTATTATTATTATTATTATTATTATTATTATTATTACTGCGAATCAGGGCCCCGTTGCATAAAACTTACAATTAACGGTAACTTTGCCATCAATGGTAACTCCCATGGAAACCTTGATTTTGATTGGCTGTTGAGTGATGTTACCATGGTAGCTACCACTGATAGCAGAGTTACCATCAATGGTAAGTTTTATGCAACGGGGCCCAGAACGTATAACATTATGTAGCTCAGAAATCATAATTTGTCTTGCTGAGGGGCAAATAAGCTACAGCTTTACGTCTCTACATTAAAATTAACCCACTTAAGTTCAAAATGACGATATTTTGTGTTATTTGCCGTATTTCAGAGTATCATTGTGCACCCCTTCGGTTCAATATCGAGGCAACATTTGGTTATTATGCGACATCGATGACTTTGTAAAACACAACCTTCATGACACAAAAAGACCAATATTTTGAGGGTCCCCCATGTTGATGCATGGTCCTTATCCAAATATTTAAATAATATAGTGTAAGCTAACTATATACGCACAAAGCATTCTCATTTTTTGGTTGATAAATATATATATATATATATATCTGCTGAGAGCTGAAATGGCGTTAATTCATATCCTTTTGCATTCAAAAAAAAAATAATAACGCCCTTTTGACTCTAAACAGACGTTCTGTTCTATTATTCAATGGGGCTAGCATTTTGTACGTAAATTAGGGGTAAAACGCGCATTCAAATTTACAAGACTGCGCTTCTTTTTTATAAATTTCGATATTAGAAAAAAAAAGCAGGTGCAGTTTGTTTGTTTTTCCCAGGTATAGCTAAACATAGGTTTCGCTAAATTCCATGACAAAAGTGATGTTGTGTATTATTATATTTTATACTATCATATTTTTTTTCTATTCTTTTAAGTACTACATATCGTGTTGATGTTCCTGTTTGTTTGTTTGTTTGTTTTTGTTGTGTTTTTGTTGTTGTTGTTTTGTTTTTTTTGCATTTCAAGATAAAGTGAACCCCTTTTAATCTTTCACATTGTTTCCACCCAAACCGTTTGGTGAAATTTTCTTTAAAAATATGCAAACTAGGTTTAAAAAAAAACAACAACAACAACAACAAAAGCAACTAAATGCCACCTAGTTATGGAATGTGCTCCAAGTTTATCGTCTGATAATTAAAACATACCTCCATAGACGCTTATTGCATCGACTCCGCCGCACGTTTGGAATTCGTTGTTCAGGCATCCAATATCACAGATCCCTTCATCAACCTGGTCGTTTTTCGCTGATGCACAGATGCAGACTTGGCCATCCCTCAGGCCCATGTATGGATATTGAACGCAAATCTCAGCGCAAGTTTGAATGTCATACGGCTGATCCTGAGCTGGCGCCCGAACCCCGTTGGCGAAGAACGGATTGGATGTGGTGTGGATGAAACAGCCTTGGTAGCCTGGTACTGAATATAATGATAAGTCTAATGTTATAAGAGTTGTCTCTTTACTTACCGATGCAAAGATCAAGTGAAACTCCTGAAATTCTCACTCAACATATATATGTACATGATGTATTTCTCTCCGTCTCACTCTTGCGCTCTCAAACTCTTCCACTCTCTCACAGTTTTGATATTTTTCTGTTATGTTGGACCGTCTCTCTCTCTCTCTCTCTTTACCTAACTCCTCCACTCTCTAACTTCATCATTCTCTCCGTCTCTCCTCTCTCTCTATCTCTCTCTCTCTCTCTCTCTCTCTCTATATATATATATATATATATATATATCCCTCTCTCACATTATTTTGTTGTTTTTTCTGTATCTTTGCTGTACCCTTTCCCTCACTTCGTAGATTGCCTCTTTTTACTTTTTTTTTTTCTTTCTTTTTCACATTTGTTTTTCCTTTTGTTTTTTTTTTTCTTAACATGTACACTTTTTGCATCGGGTCCTAGGAAATACAGTTTTAGACACTTTACTTTCAAAATGTCGAATACTTTTTACATTCCTTCTTTTTTCACTAGAAACAATGTTAATTTCCTTCTTATCTAAGATGAATTTGGAAAAATATTGGAAGCTGTATAATTATTATATTTATTTACGGTGTCATAAAACCAAATTGAGTGTTCACTCTATAACATAAACTAAAAGATCTGCCAGCCATTTAAGAACGTGGATTTCTTTTCATTATTTTGATTAAAATTGTCATAATGCATGATTAATAAAACAAATATATTCTAAATACTCTAAATAAGTTGACACAAACATGTAAGAAACTTACTTAAGCATGAGATGGTTGGAGCCTTATCGCATACACCTATCGCCTCACAGACTACTGGGATACGGACACCATCATCATCAAGCTTACACACAGCATAATCATATTGGGAGTTTGATGAAGATTCCTTTATGACCATTGCTCCTTCGAACCCTGTAAATATTATACAATTCAAATGTCGGAAGGAGGTGCTGTTGAGCAAATATTAGCAAATTAAGTTATTGTATTCATTTCGAGACTTTTCAAGAATTTGACAACGTTCATGACCACATTTGTATTAAAGTGTACCAATCACCTGAAAAAATAATTTGTGTACAGCTAGAAAGTATAAAATCAACCTCAAAGAACTTTGTCTGTTATTCTATAGGTCAACAGCTAATGAGTATGAAGGAAATAAAGGATAACATTTCGGTTCCGCGCGAGCCTTTATCTTGGCGAGCGCGTACGGGTGCGTTGAGTAGTCTGCTCACGAGTCGCTTTTACGCTTATAGAGAGTGTAATTGAAATTGCAATATCTCTTCATAGAATTTATATTTGAAGCCCATATTTTGAATATAGTATAACGACATGAAACCTCTAACATACAGAGCAAAATTATTTTTGGTGATTGGTACCCTTTAAAGTAGAGCCAATTTTTCGGTTTCGTGGGCGCTCGATTTGGGGGTTTCTGTACTTTCCAAATTCATAAATAGCGGCCAGCCTATAAGCATCCATCTGATTTGCAAATATTTTGTTGCATAGTAGAGGTCTTAATTGAGTTTTATTGAAGAAAATGTATGTTCTAATGTTATGATTTGAATTAAACGGACTGAGCTAGAAGTTTTCATCTATACTTGAACTTTGGATTTTAAAGACCTTATGCAACGACATTAATTAAATTTAGTTTATAGGAACGCTATACATTCAAACAAATCTAAATATTTTTTAATGGATTAAAAAGATAATGGTTTCTTACCCCCACAGTATTTTTTTACCTTAAGCATAGAGACAATTTTAATAATAATGATAACAGCATGAATTTATAACGCGTACATATCCGAATATATCGATAAAAAAGTCGTTAATTTTCATTGCAATAAAATAACTTTTGATATCGTTTGTTTTTCATAATTTTGAATGCATTTCAAATGTTGATATACGGTACGTCCTGTATTCATGGTGTTATTACTTTGTTTGGGGTGTAAACTTGACACAGCTTCAAAAGAGGTGTCCGGTGTTATCCCACTCTCCCCTTTTAGTTGTGGGTATCAATTTACAAACTCTGTACAACAGTTTGAGACAAAGATAAACTCTGATCAAACGATTACATTGTAAAAGAAACTGTCTTGAAGCAATTGGGAGAGATTGTGTCACATGCAATGTAAACATAAATGTGTATATGGGACTACGCACATGTGGCATGAAAGTTTGGTCAAAACTTTTCAGCTATTCCTAGTCATATTTTGAATATGCAGGAATCTCAAAAGCAATTCTTTTCACGGGATATTTCTTTTATGATATCCTTCCAAACTAGCATAGAAAGAATTAGAAACTCACAAAATGATTTTCACGTTTGACGGAATGTAACTTTATCTTAAAAATCATACTCACCTCGATATCTGCATAATACATCAGCAATTTCTTCACTCCAGTGTTCATTGTCTGCACATATTCGATATTCTTTAAATTGACCCATGTAAATTGAAGGCTTCCCTTGCCAGATATCGGTGCTGTCATCCAAACTTATTGTTACTAAAATAAAGAGAAACCAGCGAGAGATGTGAGTTGGTCTAGTAGTGTGCTCAGCTCTCTGTCTTCGCGTACAAAGTGACTCAGTCTGACGGACTCCGGTTCGAGAAGCGGACCCGGACGGAAATAATCATATTATATGTGATTGATACAAGTCTGTAAAACCCCAATCACACACATCCACACCCCCCGCACACACACATTCACAAACGCACGCACGTTAGATGGAGAGAGCATAAGCTGCTTTCATCCTTTCAAACCCTGTCATCCTAATCATTCATTCGTGATCATGATGCTGTCTTGAAACGGTATATGACGAATTTATTTTCTAACATTTTGGAAATTTTGCTGAAGAATAAAAAAAAACTTTCAGCTCAAACACAGTAGATATCCTCTACCCTATAGTTAGTTTTATTGGCATATAAAAAGGAAAAAGTACATCACTCATATATTAAGATTAAAGAAACTTTACTGATTTTGAATTCGAACATGGGAAATGAAAGATTTCCTGCAAAAAGATCAATTAAACACATTTAAGGGCGGTCTATTCAAACAATCATTATTATTTTCAAATTTTGCAAAATAGCGTCGTTTCCTCATCTAGGTAATCAAATATCAGCTTTGCTGTAAGCTCAATCCTCTTAAAAGAATATTTACCTTTCAATATTATAATGCATGCTTGCATTGAAACAGAAAAGCCTTCACGTTTTCGAAAAAGGATAAATATGTTTACTGTAAATAATCATGGTCATTTTGAATTGCAAAGTTTATTCATGATGAGTAAATTGTTCTGAGACACAATACATGGGCCGCGGCACCGGGGGACTGGGACTGCAGCCCCCCCCCCCCCTCCACACACACACACACACTTTTTTTTAATTCACACGTTACACAAGATCTAGGAGAAAAGGTTTGAAAATTGTCATTATTCACGGTGAAATCAAATCAGCTCCCCCCCCCCCCCCCCTCCTCACATTCAAAAACACTCCTTGACCCCTGCAATGGTTTTACTTGACAAATTTCAGACGAAATAACTAATGAAAAATTGTTGAAAGATGTTATTACTTACTTGGACTTTGAAAAGTCGCTGAAGATGAACTGATAACCAGGAGCATCGGTGAAATATACCGCATTAAGCACCGGATTATATGTATGTTCCAGTGGATATCATTTCGCTTTTGCAGTTCCATTTCGTTTGGATTGCTTGTTTTCATACCAGATATCTTCCCGTTTCGTTTTCATTTAGCAGGAGGATAATTGAAGCAAAGATGTGCGGACTTGTTCAGGCAGTAATGAAGAACACAAAGTTCTGTGGAGTTACAGATCTTTTGTAAAAGGCATGAAGGCAAATTATTGATAGTGCTGGTAACGAGGCGTGCGTGGAGATACTCCCTCTGTTAGTGGTGTCTTTACTGTGCGTAACCCCTTTTCATATGAACTTTCTTCAAGTATTTGCGCTCCTCGTATTATTTCATAGGGCCTATGTTCCATTCCTATTTAGACTTCGCAAGTAATGCAAACAGATTTTTCACTTCGAGACCAAAAATCATACATTGGCGAATTAACATACAATCCATTGCACTTATCGTGGACAAACTGAATTTTATCAGTAAATTTGTTTAGTTATATTTACTTTCCGAATGTTTTTTTATTTGGTATTTGTCACATCGTAGGATAGCTGTGAATTACTCGTATGCTTGTAATTAAATTCGAAAGCAAGTGGATGCAATGTAATTAGCTTCAAAATAACTATATGTTCATGTGTATCAAGGATAAAAATTATATTGTGCGTATTTTATTCTCCCTTTATAAGCTGATCAAAATCTCCTGTATTTCCATTTCTTATTTGTATTCTTCATTGAATATGCTATTTGTACATGATGATAGAACATTTCAAAAGTACCAATTGTCTTTGCTCAGGTAGTTTTTGCAGGAATTACATTTATTGTTACACAGTTACAGAAACAAACAGAACAAAATACAAGAAAGAAATAAATATTCATAGACGTATTTATGAGTATGATATTGTCAAAAATGTTAGAACATATTCTTATAGATTCACTTCTATCTTATTTTTTACAGTAATAATATCTGCGACAAAATACACACTGTACAATTTAAAAATTCTATAGTTATATACATGTATATATTCTGTTGAATTTTACAGAATTTCAGAAAAGAGACTAGATAATTAAAAAAACAATATTTCTATAAGAATGCTTAAGT
Source organism: Heliocidaris tuberculata (assembly GCA_025618425.1). Classification (NCBI taxonomy): domain Eukaryota; kingdom Metazoa; phylum Echinodermata; class Echinoidea; order Camarodonta; family Echinometridae; genus Heliocidaris; species Heliocidaris tuberculata. Next base: position 20,670,865 of record CM046841.1, read on the forward strand.
AGTCACATATCATTTAAAATTCACTTTTAATATTGCCTGTTGTGTCTTAAATAATGTTTATGCATAGTATGTTGTAGTAAAATAATGATGAATTGTGCTAGGTAAACTACATTTCGCTAAAGGGCCCCGTTGCATAAAACTTACCATTAATAGTAACTCTGCTATCAATGGTAACTACCATGGTAACATCACTCAACAGCCAATCAAAATCAAGGTTTCCATGGGAGTTACCATTGATGGCAAAGTTACCGTTAATGGTAAGTTTTATGCAACGGGGCCCAGATCTGTCATTTATCAAAAATGATTCGCTGAATCATATGAGCTACAACGGGTAATGTTTTTATATCGGTCCAAGGAGGATTTTGGACTTCCTAACATAAGGATAAATCGTAGGCAGGTTAGGAAATTAAAAGTCATTTTTCCTATCAACTTACCCCGTCATTTCTTCGTTTTATATGCATGACCTGCTACTGTCGTTTTGTTTTTAGTCTTCAGTTCAGTTTATTTGTTAAATCAAACAGAATGAAATAATTTAGCAAATAAATTTGAAGAAGGCCAGGAGCCGAAAGTTTGTAAATACACCTAGTGATCTGCTTCATTCCGTACCATCATATCTGTTCACATATCTAAATTTAACATGGTACAACAGAATGGTACACATATCCACTCATCTCTCGCTAATTATATATATATATATATATATATATATATATATATATATATATATATACACACACATTTTTTACTAAGGGGTGCATTAGGTGGACGCACAACAATACGGTTTATTTCGTCATAATATGGACCGCTACATTAGGTAGACACTTGTATATATATATATATATATATATATATATATATATATACACATATATGCATTTATGATAAACTTTTTCAATCTATAATGTAGTATAAATGTCATTTACATACAGCCTATTTACAATTATTGAGACCTACACAGATCTATGCAAAATGTATAAAGAGAAATAAATATCGTTCCATTGAATTCTTTTTTTTTATAATTTGGAGCGAGGGAAAGAAATAGGTAATCCAATAGGAGGTTATAGTACTGGTATAGATGTTATATCGGTTCAAGGTATTCATTAGAGGGTTCGAGTGTTGCATAGGAAGGCACTTCATTCTTGTTCAGTTCCTGATAAGCTTGTCTCTCTGTTTTTGTTAAAGATTGATATGGAGTTCCCGCGGTTTCGCCTGGCAGCTCTTCGTACTGCGCATCCTGATTGGCTGGTGCGACTCCATCACGTGGTTTAGGCAATGGCGGCTGTGGGCCATTGGTAGGTGCGTAGTAGTAACCGCCGTCGATGGTGGCGTACCTGTGAGTGTCTTCAGCCGAGTGTGCTGCAGGCGTATTTCCAGTGGTAGTATTAACGCGCTCGTTGTCTATGTTGTAGGCCACGTTGGTCGCGGAATTAACATCCACTTGACCTCCTGCCGCTGGTTTGGACCTTAGAACAATGGTAAATATTATAGAAATCATCATTTATTAGGTATCTATTTTTTTTTCCCCATATGTCATAAACTGACTATATTTTGCATTTTGTAGTTTGAAACTTTTCTTTTCAGAGTACTTTTAATGAAATATGCAAATGAAAGTCTTATTGCTATATAAGCACCTCTTTTCTTTTTCTGAATATTGCTTACGTCATCAAGACACATTTTTACAATTTTCTAACCTTCGGGAGAGAGGCGTCCCCGTCCCTCTGTTGCCCCATCCCCGTAAATTGCCGACCTCGCATGCATTTCGCAAATATATGCCACATTGAAAATTGCATTCTATAGCTTTTATACAACTAAAATGAACTATTTGTTGTTGCACGACAAATACCTACGATTCACAGGGGCCCGTTGCACAAAACTTTGTTTAATCACAACTCCTAAAAAATCAAACGCAAGTCCTAAATGCGCACTTCTGATTGGCTGAAAACAAAGTTGCGTTTGATTTTCCGGAGTTGCGTTCAAACGCAAGTTTTGTGCAACGGGCCCCAGATCAACAATGTGTATGTTAGAAATATAGCGTATCATGTCAGAGGGCGTCCCAACCAAGTGAGATTTTCCATAAAGCTTTGCATTCTAGAGAACTTCAGAGACTCAACAATGTGTCATAGTCTCTACTAATTGTTTGCTATACATTTTTTTTCTTCAGAATTTCTATGGGGACGATCGCCCTAGGAAAAAAAATCTAAGGGGACGCGTCATAACATATTGCATCTATTTCTATTGAGTTGAACAGCATATAGAGTCTACCTATTTCTCTTTGCAGTGATGAAAACACTCACTAAGGCGATGAATAAAATTACAACAACTGCAGCTGCCACTCCGACTCCGATGTACAAAGCTTGAAATAATAAAAGAGGATCAAAAGAAAACAGACATTGATTTCTCAAACAAGAAATACTTTTTCGAACGAACTGATCATCTATGAAAACTTACTTCTTTAATGACATTAGTACATGCACTTGTTCCCTTCCGAAATAATTTTATTTGATAAGCCAACAAAGTCCTTTTTATGTAATTGCAAGGAAAAGAAATTTGTACCTCCCCCTGTCATTTGTTGAACAACACAACCTTCAGTAGCACAACGTAGCAAATGAAATAAATCATTTATTTTGTTTAGCTGCATTTCACATATATAGATGTGTTACTGTCAGATTGTAACAATGTCTGTATCATACTAAACTTTAAATCATTCTAATGCATTGTAAGCTCATCTAAACAAGTCTGAGATCAAGGTTTAAACCCAAAGCCTAACAGAACACATGAAATAGACTTGTGTTTTCATTTGGTGCACAGAAATTACATTTTTATTAAACCATCATAGTACCAAAAAGCAACTGTTGTTTCAAATGTTTTTGTTTTTTGTGGGGGGGGGGGGTGCAATTAGTGGGATACTGAAAAATAGATAATGATGGACGAAAAGGACAATACGTTGAACATTTTTTACTTGGAAACTGTGACAAATTTTTTAGTCTTTAATAATGCTCCAGCTGTTTGTCTTGAAATGTTTCAGTGCATTGTCAACACGAAACCGAGGCATCCCAGCAGATTGAAAACCCACGAGACTAACGGTGTCGGTCTGTTAAACCCACAGAAAAGTTGCCAGAAGTGCCTCGAGACCCGATATGTCAGTCTCGCAGTGTACCAGTCTCGTGAGCCGTCAGTCTCGTGGACCTTCTGGCAATTTTTTAAATGAAAGTTCATCTGAGCGACATTGTCGGTCTCGTGGGATGTAGCCACAGAAAAATATGTTGTACCTACCAAGATTGTTATCGGGAGGTGGAATGGCAGTAGTCTGCAATGGTTGGTTAGGATTAGGAGTAGGTGTATCAGAGTAGGATGAGTATGAACTGTAATCAGTCTCGTTCACTAATAACACACAAATGAAAAAAATAAACGAGTGCGACTGTTCAATGAATGGAAAAACTATGATGTATCCTGATTCATTTCACAACATAACACTGCCTAGAAATCTAATTGTGTTACTATTTACACCCTCTGATAGATATTATAAGAGGACAAATCTCTTCTTCTTCTTCTTCTTCTTCTTCTTTTTTTTTTTTGGGGGGGGGGGGGCTTTATCTTCTTCTTTTTATTTTTTTTTCTCCTGCTCCTCTCATTTATGTATCTCTATGAAAACAGATAGTTGTACCAGTTCTAAAGCTCGTTTTAGCCTCCCGAGTAAAGGATAATTACGAATGCAATTACTTGGCAATAATCACAAAGAACATACTCCACTTATAATTTAAAAAATACAACCCAAAACAATTAATACTCACACTCCGCATACAAGTAGATGAGAAAGAAACCACCACTTGACGAACCACTAGACTGGAAAAGGACATTTAGTAAATCCCCGAGCTCTGGATAAGGAATGTATACTGTTTCCAATCCGTTTCCACCTCTTAACGTTATGTTTACCAAGGAAGAGTCGGTGAATACTTCGAGTATATCATTGCTGTCTAAGCGGTAGTTGATACCAATCTCAAGAGTAGCTGATGTAAGGTTGATAACCAATTGATCTTTGCAGACAGAATCGGACTGATACTTATTTGGGAAGCCCTAGAGAGAATGAAAAGAAAACCTAAATGCTATGAACAATATTTTCATGAGGTATAGATTTCATAAAGATATACGACACAAGCGTCAAGGTCTTTTCAATGCTGATCTTGCTATAGTTACGACAGTGTAGTGATCCACTATACTTTCATTACCGTACAAATTACTCAGTTAACACCCTAACACATGATTTCTGGAAAATTCATTTAACTACAGAGTCATTTCGTCCTGGAATTTTCTTTAAAATACACTTTTTTATATATAGTTCATGTTAGCGAAATCGTTGGTTATACTCTTTAGCACTAGGACAGCTGGAAACATCCTATAAACATTATGATAATGAAAGTTATTTTCATAACACATTGATAGAATGATCTCAAATCGATCCTACTGTTCACTTTTTCAGGGACGCCAATATTATGAATCATACATTTATCTATCACAAAACACAAGTTAGGTTCTTAAGTTAGGATCATAGTGACTCGTTCACAAGAATGCTTCTGCAGGAGAAATTTATGAATAATAATCACTTTCATCATTATCACCACTAAAAGAAAGTTTGCCATACTTATACCTGAGATGTGAAATATATAATTTCCCCGTCTTCGATCGCCAGTTCTAAATCACACTGACCAAGGCTAGCTTTAAAAGGAATAATATCAAAAAAATGTAAACAAACATTGTACAAAATTGACGAAGTTCTCACATTTCTGAGGACGAAATAGTCCAAAATACGGGAAAAAACGAGAATCTTTCACAGAATGAGCGAGAATTGGAAGGGAAAAAAAGATTAAAGTTCAGAGGGATTTGGTACAGGAATATTTGTTTGAATACATGCAAATATCAAAGTAGAGTCCATGAATGTCACGTTTCGGGCGAAATTGCAAAATTCAGTTCGAATAATAATGACCGTTTCTCCCATTGATCTCTGTAAATACATTTAATTATCGAACTTACAGCTATTAAACCATTCAGTTCACGTGTTCATGTGAAAACACAAACGTATGTAGCATGATAGGGAAACTGTGAATCAGACTATTCTGATATGTCTAATGCGAAGTAGAATGTTCAAGAAAGTATTTAAAAGGTACATGAGTTGTGTTTTTTTATGTTAACCGCATAAAACATAAGCAGAAACGTTTTATTATTATTATATTAAAATACATAACACAATCAAAAAGAATAAATTGCTCTCCAGTCTTCTAGAGGTCTAACTGATGTTAGGAATTATTCGCTTTGACGACTGATCTTGTTTATGAAATTATTCATTGATCTTTGGAATTATGTATCATATCTATAATTACTCGTAGATTCAAGGGCAATCCCACTTTTGTAAATGCTTTGACGTGAGTGAAAGCAGAAAACTCATAGAAGCTGATTGGTGAAAGTTTGAACAAAATCGGACAAACAAGAAAATTGTGATTTCTTTTTAAAGTTGTAATCACTACACATATAGGAATTTCAAATTGGCCTAATCGGTACGGTCACTGTGTTGCAGAGGCGGTCAACTTCCCCATTCGCTCCAACATAGAAAATGACTAAAAAAAAATTTTTTTTTTGAAGTGTATAACTTTGTAGGATCTTTTCATTTTTGAGGACCTATAACAATATGTTATCTGTAATATATTTTAAGTACTGCCCCAAATGAAAAGGCGCTTAGCAGAAAAAAACTAGATTTACTGATATTTTGGTGTACGACAAATGAGAGAGTTGACCGTGAATACGTCGCAATCGATTTACCAAATTGCCACTTTGAGATTCGCGTAGATGTAGTGATCTCATTTTTCAAACATTCATATTTTTCTTATAAATGTTAATTTGAATTTGAATTGAACTTATGTAGTGCCTTGATGTACCATAACGGGTCCAGATTTATAGCTTTCATTATAGCTAGAGTTCTGGGCCCCGTCTTATAAACAGTTGCGATTGATTCAAACCTATCACAACCTTATATCAATCGCAACCCCGTATTGAAGAAATCGGACCTTGTAAGTTTTCGATTGATTGTAGAATTGACGATTAATCCGGATCAATCGCAACTCTTTGTGAGAAAGGGCACACTAAATGCCTATAACGCACGAGAGTATTAACCCACCATCATACACACTAATGGCGTTTTCTCCACCACACGCCTGGTCTGCATCTCCTTCGCAGGGACTCTGGCAGGCCAAGTCATCCACTTCCTCTCCCGCACCAGGTGTATTGGCATTGTCACACAGACACGTCTGACCATTTGCCACTCCGAAGAGCTCATGATCCAGAGAGTAGCAGTCTCTAGCGCAGTCTTGAAGAGTCTGGTCGAATTGTTGAGGAGGGGTGATGCTAAAGTAAGGATTGGAGTTCGTGCTTCTGTAACATCCCCGATAACCTGGTACTACAAAAGCATTTGATATAATAGTTATAATGTAATAATTCTTCCAAATAAATCACGAATATGTGTGATTTATTGGCTCAAAGCTACCACTAAGTTGAAAAGCCGAGACCAGATAAAGTAGGGGAAAGTATGATTTTTCTATTTACAAAAAGGAAGTATTGGTTGCAGTTAGTATGATAAAGACTTTTTAACTCTCTTATCAAACGTGGGCCTTATTTGATAGTATGACATATCATTTGAAGGTACGGAGTGCGTAGTTCAGAAAATGAATTCTAGCAACTTGTTGGGTGATTTGAATCGAAACGTCACATATGATATAAATATTTAAAGAAATATCAGTGGATTTGAATGCGTTATACTAACGAATGCATACTATATACATTCTTTATGACAAGTAATATCATATCAAATCTCAAAATAATTTTAGAAAACAATTTATGGAGATGTAATAGTACAGTAATTCTATTTAAACAACATCATTAATTTTGATCTAAATAAAAAGCATACATACAAAACGAGAATGTGAGAATGCCTTGACATCTTACTACCGGCTAAAGATAAAAGAATATAATTATATAATCTGCCCCATACGGTGAATTATTGTATGAAGAATGTAATAACCAATCTTGTTTTCTGGTTACCTATCTTTATAACTGCGTAGCTGAGGGGGGAGGCAGGGGGGCTGAGCGATTTTTTGAGGGCTGGCGAAAAAAAAATTGTCGCCCCCCCCCCCCCCCCCCCTCTCCCGACTAAGCGAGTTTTGGAGGGCTGGCGAGAAGAAAAAAATACGGGTCTCCCTTCAAGCAGAATTTGCTCCCCCCCCCCCCCTTGTAAAAAAAATCCTAGCTACGCCACTGAATCTGCCACATACGGTGAATTATTGTATGAAGAATGTGATAACCAATCTTATTTTCTGGTTACCTATCTCTATAACCGCGACACATCAGATGTTTTGCAACTTACATAAACATGAAATCCTGGGAACTCGTGAGCATGAGGTGGTGGATACCTCTTCGCAGTAGAGTGGAGGGGTCGAAGAGTAATCGGGAACGCATGATGCATGTCTGACGGGGTTATTTAACGTAGTTGTGTCCATCAACATAACTCCGCTAAAACCTGTGTTACAACACAAAGTTTAGGTGAAATTTTTTAAAAGGTAAGGCAACGTTGTTTGTGTATGGACTAGAGGATGAACAAGTGAAGTTGTAAGGATATCGAAAATTATTATTTTTGGTATTGGTATTACTATTATTATTATTATTATTATTATTATCATCATCATCATCATCATCATCATCATAATTATCATTATCATTATTTTTTGTTGGTATTATCATTAAAATATTATTGTTATTAATGTTATTGTTATTATTATTATTATTATTATTATTATTATTATTACTATTATTATTACTTCTATCATTACTGTTATCATTATGTACGTTTTTCATTATTGTTGTTGTTTTGTTTTTTATTGAATATGGAGGGTAGTATTTAATAAAATAGAATAAAATGAAAAATGATGCTGGGATGATAAGGGGGGGGGGGTGTTGAATAAGTACACTAACCAGAAAGTGTGAATGGGTGAGAAAGAGTGAATTTTGCGGAACCATTATGAAATATTTCTGCATATTATCTGCATCAGGAGGAAAGCAATGAACCAGAATTCATAATGGCATATATGTCATATAACATAAATTTAGAAAATTTAGTAAATATATCTCCGGAATGTACTCCATTCGACACAGCCTGATTCATCTTTAATTTCATAATAGTATACTAACCTCGATGGTAACATACTGCTCTTGCTACTTCTATATTCCATCTAGAGTCTGCGCATAGAGGGAACCAGTCATTGTTGTTGAACCTCACTTCAGGTGTTCCCTTCCATATTTGATTCGTGTTGAACCTTGCTGCCCCTGTCATTAACGAACAGTTATCATATCAAAGAGATGATTATTTTGATAATGATATTGACATTATTTATGAAGCGAGCGCACATATTCGTCTTTAAGCTTAAGACGCGTACAAAATAATTTCAGTTAAATGAAGAAAAAAAAAACACAAAAGGAAATCAATTGTATCATGTCAATGTAATAAAAGTTGAACTTTTGACGGGGAAAGTAATCAGAGATACATTCAGCATAAAGTGGGACTTAAGTCTGGTTTTGAAAGTTTGCAGGGTATTAAGAGAGTAATTGGTAGAGATCGCTTTCATTCGATCGAAAGAATCCCAATGTCATGGATATCTTCAGTGTCTAGGTCTTTCCATATAACTGTTACGCCTCGTACATCTGTCGTTAATATTGCTATTCAATATTAAATATAACAATCTAATACATATATATTGAAAACAACCCAATAAAATATTCCACAAAATTTAGCCTTTCTTGAATGAGTTCTTGTTGAAATAATGATATTAAGACAATAATGATAATAATCACAATAATCATAATAATCATCATTATCATGATAATCATAATGATTTACCAAACTCTCTTCAGAGCAAACTCTCATGAGCAACGTGCCTTGATTTGTCTTTTTTAACCCACCCTCCCCCCCCCCAAAAAACAAAAAGAAAGAAAGAAAAACAAAACAAAACAAAACAAAACAAAACAAAACAAAAACAAAAACAAAAACAAAGATGAGATATGGGCATTCAGCTAAAACAAACGACTTACGTGGTGTTCTAAATTGAGCCATTATAGGGGTGACGAGCACGTTCGTGCTGATGATGAAAAATGTAAGAAGTAATCGGTGATCTGATAATTGCTCTAACATTTTCATTCCTTTATACGGTTGAGTTGTCACTGCATGCATTCGAAATTTCAAAGTTGTTCACCTCTGTCGTATTACCCCTGTATCAGTGAATGAAAGGGGGGGAAAACGTGACCATAGAACAATAATTTTGGCACTACAATTTAATGAAGACCTTGATCCAATCTAGTAGCGAGCGTAAATTAATCAACAGGGTTTGCCATGATTGAACATTAATGTTTCTTTTTATACAGTGCGTCCCCAAAAAAAGTTAACAGTTGGAAAAAGTCTCCCCAAATCAATATTTCAGAATATTTTCCAAAAGTTTTCAATCCTGTTGATAGCGTAGGGTCTCTCCTATGCAATAACACAAAAAACCTGACTTGTTATTAAGCTTGAGTGATCAAAAACCACTTTTGTGAAAGGGTGCAAAATTCAGACTTGACAAGAATTGGTATTTGTTCTGGCTTATATGAACAAAGTTAAGAACCGTTTAAAATTGACAGTTGAAAAAGTCTCCCCATTTAAATATTTCAAAATATTTTCAGGAAATGTTCATACCTGTGGAAAGCTTTGGGTCTCTTCTATCATATGACACCAAAATATCTCACATTATTTTACGCTTGAGTGAGCAAAAGCCAATTTTTGTGAAAGGGTGCAAAATCCATACTTGACAAATGTTTTTTTATGTTCTGGCTGGTATCAGCAAAGTTGAGAGTCATGAAAAGGCTTAAAAATGTTACATTCTGATCATTAAAAGATAATTTATGAAAGAACAGACTTTGTTCACTGTATGTCCTGACATATCCCATCAAAACTTTATGGTTGAGTGAGCAAGCCAGGTGAAATTAAAAGACTCACCAAAAGTAACATTCTGAAACACTCAACAAAGTAGTTAATTGCTTACTCAGGCATAGAATGTTGATGGGATGTGTAAAGACATACATAGAACAAAGTCTGTTATTTCATAAATTGCCTTTTATTGACCAGAATATGGAAATTTCTAAGCCTTTTCATGACTCAGCTTGGCTGATACCATCCAGAGCCAATAACAATTCTTGTCAAGTCTGGATTTTGCACCCTTTCACAAAATTGGCTCTTGCTCACACTCAAGCGTAGAATATTGGTTGATATTTTGGTGTCATTTGATAGAAGAGACCCTAAGCTATCCACAGGTATGAAAATTACCTTAGAATAGTTTGAAATATTTATTTGGGTATAAAAATTTTCCAACTGTTAACTTTTTTCTGGGACGCACTGTAGACGTCACTTTAAATTGTTCCTGTATCTGTTTTTGAGGGAACAACAAAATACATTTACTACGTACATGTATCTTGGTATTCGTGCACCTCTGTATCTACGATGATGCCCTGCTGAGATACAAACTCCAAACACTTGGTGAAAGGCGAGATCGACTGTGCACCTCTTTCGCAAAGTCCCTATGTGATCCTGCCTCGAGGTTTCACCACTGCCTACCCCTTCCACCCACCCATGAATATGCTACAAGAACTAAACACAAATTTATTTCTATTCGGACTCGAACAAATAGATATAAGCAGAGTCCAATTCCATACGCTGTGAATCTTCTAAATCAAAACTGTAGTAACACGTAGTGAAACCAATACATGTACATGTATATACATGTAGTTCCAACACACACCTTGGCGTTTTAGCCAGCGTATGCCCGACGTATCAAAATTTCTCTAAAACGTCGGCATACGCTGAACTTTGATTTTTTTTTTTCAACTCTGGGCGTATACTTAGCGTATTCATAACGAGTTGGACGTATATATAACGTATTAGTAACTTATATAGAACGCTTCGTTAACTTATAAGTAACGTATTCCAACGAATGCTTAGCGTATTGCCGGCGTACACAACTTATGCCCAACGATAGCCTAACTTACGCATAGCGCGCGGCAGCGTATCGCTGACGATCACGTGTCGTAGCCTATAAAAAGGCTGCCGCTCGACTATTCAAATCATAACCGCACTATCCATCACCGTATCAACACCACCGCCATGCAGAAGAACACTTCGAAGAACGCTGCCAAGAAGTCCCCTGGCCGTGGGCGGGGGCGTGGACGTGTCTTCATGAGTTCTGATGGGTTCCTCCTGTGAACCCCATTTTTATATACCAATTCCTCTAAACGTTGTCAATACGCCATTATACGGTAGCTGTAAGTTAGAAACACGTTCAGTAAGTTTTGTGATCGTCCGGAGCACGTCAAATACGTCTTCATGCGTCAATATACGTTGGAGTTAAGTTACACATACGTTCAAAGCACGTTACTCATAGGTTAGAAGTAAGTTTTGGGGTACGCTAGACTAAAGCTCGACGTATTTCGACTTATGAGTAACTTACGAGTAACGTGTGTGAACGTGTGTCAACGATCGCGTAACTTACCTACAACTTATGGCCCGCGTATGCGAGACGTATGAGCCATACGCTGGCATACGTCGAAAAATTTTGTGCTTGCACAAAATTTTTCGACAACCTCGCCGTATGACGACGTATACCAGCGTGTTTTAGCGTGCTCTTAACGTATGCAAAACTTACCCGTAACGTATTCGACGTACGCCAGCGTATTCGCCAAATTCCTCATACGTCGGGCATACGCTGGCTAAAACGCCAAGGTGTGACACCACCATTACGGTGTATAATCCATTGCAGAGGCCTACATGTACTATTTCATACACCTCATGTCATCGTTTGTTTTATTAATGAAATGAATTATCATGTACTCTCACTCAACTGTCTAATTCCCCACTTTCTCACTTTCTTTTTTCTTCTCTTCCTCCCCTTTTTCTTTTACCCCTTTTCTAGCTTGACCCCTTCTCTCTCTCTCTCTCTCTCTCTCTCTCCCTCACTCTTTTCCTTTCTACTACCTCCCTCTCTGGATTACTCAGTCTTTTATCTCTCAAATTATGATTACTGAATGTTTAGTTTCATGATAATTCTTAATTGCTTGTCAATCACTTGACAATCCACATGTAATTGATCCAATAATTATGCACATAATATTGTTTATCATTCATTTGAACCTTCATTTGATTCTTCATGATACTTGGGTACGTATTCAACTCAATTACTGATAGACTGTAGATTTGTCGTGATCTACTTTATGATTTCTGACCTCATGCACTCCTTCTTCCATGCTTATTCTTGTACTAGAACAATTCTGTACTGATTTACTCATCTTATTCATTTTGGCTCATGCATTTACGACAATCTATTACTCATGAATTATGGTTTTCTTTATATATTATATACTACCATGATAATGATGTCTTTATATCCTGTCCTCAAACTGTCTTACTTCTTATCTCTGTCTCTTCCTTTCTTACTCCCCATTCTCCCTATCTCGCTCTGTATATTTCCCTACTCGTCATTAAATTACTGGAATTTGTTTTCAGTTATTGTATAATTTGAAGGTATTATATACGTTAACAAGTTAATTAATTCACTTATGTTTGTTTTATTATGTACTTTGTAAAATGTCATTCTCTAGGATATCTCCCTTCGTTCTTTCCTGCCCTTTTCGTTTTTTCTGACTGCCCCTTTCTATTTTTGTGTCCCCTTCTCTCCTGCCCATTATTCTGCTCACTACTGAACCACTATAATGTAAACATTCATTATTCCGTATATTGCATAGTATATTATTTCCATTTCTTTCTTTTTTTTTACTTTGTACATTCCATGTTATTCAGCCCTTGGGCTGCCATGTGGATTTTAATACATACCATTTCAATCAATCAGTTAAACTAGACGTTCACTTGTCATACTTGTGTTTACCCATGGACTCACTTGCATGCATATTGTTTACCCAAGGTGCATTTGTTTGATTTTCATCATCCATGCACGCATGTAATTTTTAAATGGACCGTGGACGAATCCCGTGTTTTATTATAGTATACAGAAGGAGGTTCAACATTTAGCAGTCAATATCGTGATAATAAAGTTGCACCAATGCATCAGTGAAAAGTTTGTATTGAAAACCACCCGCGCAACACAAGGATGTAAACTCTATTGCGGGGGAGGTTATAGAGCATGGGTGTTAACGGCACTCTCTTTTTTATTTGTCTTCTGTTAGTTTACTTCGTAATGCTTGAAATTGACCTCTTCTTATAAAATCATGTTCATTGCTTGCATTGTTATACAGGCCGTATTTGAAAATATTCTGCATTTATTTGGGGCTGTCTGATGAAGAAACAAGTGAAATAATCGTTAGCAAATCATTTACTGGACGACGTACCATGCAAAATAATTATACCGTTTGATTGATGCCCATTCAAAACAAACCTGTTTAA